>VYZR01041042.1:6407-22485 GCA_013400675.1 Oxylabes madagascariensis | reverse complement strand
ATTGTTAAGCTCCCATTTTCTACTGTAGAACGGCAACTTGCAGCAGCTCCTGAAAGCCATACTCAGAGAGCTCTCAGTGTTGTGAAAGGCAGCACTCTTTGTGACTTTTGGGTGTCAGCCAAAAGTTGAACATGGACTTTCAAAGCACTCGAATCCCTGTTAGTTTAAACGGAGCTTAGACCATCAGGTATGATGACCACGAAGTTTTGTGAAAATGTTGGTGACCAGGGTGCACTCACAATAGAAAATTTTTGGCTACCAAAAAATTCATCTGAAAAATGCTCTTATATGGCACTGACTCTGCATCACCATCATTTGTCAGGTATTGACTGGACTTCAACAAATTGTCTTCAGCAAGCTTGAATCAGCATTCAGTATGTTGGTCAAATGTGACTGAACTCTGTGGCCTCTTAACTGTGAATTAAGTGTATTTTTGTTCTACTGACTGTTTTGTGAAAAAAGTATTTTCCGGCATATCCCCAGTATTATAGGGATTGCCATTACCCACATATTTCTTTAGCTTGTGCATTGGCAAATTAAAATGGAAAAAGCCTTTTCACAGAAGCTGCAAATAGAAGAAAATCTTAGCTGTATGCAAAATTCTATTTCTTCTGTGGTCCAGCCACAACTTTTCCTATCTGTCCAAATTAGATGTTATTCAGTACTTGAACATAATATTCATCTGCCTGGAGTGGCTCCTGGCTTTGTAAAGAGCAGATGGCCTGTGATAGCAGCAGGCTGCTGCACTGAGTGTCTCAAAGCTCACCAGAGTGACTTTATCTGCTTTAGTTTCTCCTACATTCCTAACACTGCTCTTCCGACATCTTAGTTTATTAAGTGTGCCTTGGGCTGTAGTCTTGTCTCCATCTCTTCTATTTCCCTCTCTCCTCTGCTCACCTGTGAAGAATGTTATTAATTCAAATATATTTCAGATACCTCTGTTCATTGAAACCATATATATGTGCTATGGGGCTCTTTACAGAAATGGCTGGAGCTGGCTTCAGTTTTGCACTCTACTCACAGAGGTATTAAGTTTTCTGTGGTCTGTTCAGGTGTGTAGACATAAGAAAAGATTCCATAAGTTTTATGGAATATATGAAGTATAAGACAGGAAAACTCTGGAAACATAAGCAATAGTTTATAGTTACCTGTAAACTGTGAAATACCAGATTATTTCCCGATTCAAGTATAAGCATATACACATTGTATGATAGTCTTCATACAAATGGTATTGAACTCTTAAAAAATCATTGCAATGTCCCACAAAGATTTTTTTGGGGAAAAAATATCTCTGTTAAGGTAACTTAAGCTGCACCAAGGGAAATACAGGTTGGATATTAGGAAAAATTTTTTATGGAAAGGGTGATAAAGTATTGGAATTGTGTGTCCAGGGAGGTGGTGGAGTCACCATCTCTGGATGTGTTTTAAAAAAGCTTGGATGTGGCACTTGGTGCCATGGTTTAGTTGAGGTGCTAGGGCATGGGTTGGGCTCAATGATCTTGAAGGTATCCTCCAACCTAGTGATTTTGTGATTTGTTTTCCTTAACAGAAAGTATGAGTTAATTGCATTGAAAGGAAAATCTTTTCTAGTGTTCCTGTTTCACTCCGCGTGAGAGACCAACATGTTAATAATGGTTGATGACTCAAAACAATCAGCCATTTGTGGAGGTGAGTATTGGCTCATGTACACTGACCTGAGAGGAAGCTGTCATGTCTTAGAAGTGGTCATAAACCATCAAAGATGCCCAAAGTGCCCCCAGACTCCTTTTTGAGGCCTTTCATCCCCATCTCTGATGAATCAGGACTGCAACCATCACCTTAACCAGCAGCTCATTGCAGGATGCATGTGTGGTGACATCTTTCTACTCTTATCCTTTCTTTCTCTTTCTTTCCTTTTTTTACACATTTTCTTATTGTTTTTAGGCTTTTATATTGCTGTATTCCTACAGATAATAACCAAAAGAGCTACATATCTCCTTCCATTGCAACCAAATTGTTCTAAAATAAACCCTACGTATATATATTTATGAATACTGATCATTCAGTGTTGTTTCAGTCTAATCCACCCCAAGGGATCTATTAAAGAGAACCTGAGTTACCCTCGCCTTCAGGGGCAGGTCATAACATTAAGATAAGGGTTCTTTTCAAAGAAAAATTTATTTATGAGGCAATAATCAGTTCTTAATTCTTCATTGTAGTTACCTCAGTCAATCTATTAGCATGAACTTCATCATGTGTGAAACCTGCTCTGTTTTTCAAAGACCAAAGTCTAAAGACAAAAGTCTAAAAATTCCTTTTGAAAGAAATATTGGTTGTGTTGTCACCAAAAACATTTTTTTATTGTTTCCTCTTCAACATTCTGAATTTCTTAGAAACTGCAATTTTACAGTCTTTACGTAACGTAAAAAGTAATTTCTAATAGTAGAACCTTAATGAAGATCTTCCAAGAGAAGGATACAAAGTTAATGAGATTGTGGGAATGTATATTCCAAGTAGATGGAATGGGATGTCAAATGTAATTCTGGAATTTCTTTGACAACTAAGGAAAGATATTCAAAACTTTAGCAAAACCTTTAATTCTTACTGGGACATAACTGTGATAGCACTGTTGTGGTCTCATTCCAAATGAGGCTTTATAATTAATTACAAAGTCATGAAGATTGTAACATTTATTATTATTAGACTATTATTATTATTATTATTGTTGTTGTTGTATCTTCCTTTCTGCCCTGCATTTGTGTCCTGATGATGTGGTTTTCCTTCCATGCAACTGCTGTTTAACTCATGAAATACACAGGATAAAGTCTTGTTTGGATCCAAGTATGGCATGCAGAGCAATATAGCTGCAGTGTTTTTAATTAGACTACAGCTGTTTTGCATATCAAATATATCCGTTCGAATTTCAGCAGGAGTTGTAATTTAGATACAAAGACTGTAAAGACACGTGGAGGCCTTTGTGTGTGAGGATACCACTGAGATGTAAACCCCTGCGCTTGATACCAAGTACAGGAGGTTTGATCAACAAAGGGGGCCGGGGAGCACCAGCAGCTCTCAGTGGAGATGAAGCCACTTGGATCCTCATTGAGGGGCAAGCATCTCTTCTCCTTTCCTCCCCAGGACCTTGCTCAGGGCACTAGGCTCAGGTTCCTCAGATCTGTGAGCAGTCTGGCAGAAGCACCTAAGGGACGATCAAGTGATTTTTTAAAATTAGTTTTCTACCTATGTTCCTCTTTTTACTTCACGCACAGACTTTGCTGTAATAGAAAGAAAACTGGCTTACTAGCACACTTCCAAGCCCAGCCTTGGCCATGTCACTTAGTGGGCCCTTGCACAAAGCCCCTGCTGCTGCAGCTGTGTGGCAAACACTTGCTGTTTACCTAAGTATTAACCATGAGAACTTTTATTTCTCATTTGCAATTTCCTTGCCAGGTTATCAAGTGAAAAGACAAAAGATCTGGGGTCTATACTGTTTTTAAACCTGCAAAAACTCAGAGGAGGAAAGCATAAACATGATTCCAGGTGCACACTTCACTAGTGCAACATTAAGGGAGGAGGTTTTTCTTTCTCGCTTTCCAATTTCTTTAATTTTACTAAATAGCTTAATTAGTTCAGGTGATTTAATTAACAATTATACGGCTTGGGTTTGTTTGGAAAAGGTTTGACTGAATCAAGGCTTGCACTTCCTTTTGCATCAAACTAACAACACAAGAATGGTTAAGCAACAGGGAACCAAGAGCAGTAGGTTCACAGAAAATGAAGCCTGGAATCAGAGTTTGGTCACCAGAGCTGTTGGCCTTGGCTCCCTTCACATTGCACGGGAGAAGGCAACATGTAGTTTTAAAAAAACAATATGGATTTTTTGTCAGGGAATTTTCAGGCAAGGAACGCTTGGGGATTTTATCTATTATTAGTTTTTTTTAATGTTACATTCACTTCACAAGGCCTCATCGTGGGGGTCAGTGCCCGGCGTCGGCTGCCCGCCGGGGCGAGCAGAAGCAGCCAGGCTGGAATGCCGGCTGGAATCCCGGCTGGAATCCCGGCTGAATGCTGGTGCCACCTGGTGAGGGCCGGGGAAGTGGCAGGGATCTTCCTGCGGGCAGCACTCCTGGCTGGAGCCGCCGTGAGGAGCCAGGAGCATCCCTGCAGTGCTGCAGCCATCGTGTGTCACCCCGGGGCTCCCGGCCCCTCCCTCCCCGCCCGGCGGCGCGGGGGTGGCGGGAGCGGCCCGCGGCTCGGGCTCCTGGGACGGCTGCACGGGCGGCGAGGCCTGCGCGCCTCTGCTTCTTCACTGCTCCCGCCGCTGTTAGGGAGTGCTTCAGCACTATTGGCATTTATCAACGAGCGTCATTCTCGACGGTGCAGTTGTTTTGTGGGTTTGGTTCCCGAGGAGAGGCTGAAGGCAGTGGCCCGTGGAATGCCGGCTCACACAGAGCAGCGCCTGGGGTAAAGTCACCTGGCAGTGAGAGCAGAGACCTCAGAGACGTGAAGTCCTGCAGAATTAAATGAAAACTGGTGTCTGGAGAGAGGAGAGAGATCCCCAAGCCGTGCCTCTGGTCAGGGAAATCGATACTGCTGACCCGTGCTTTGGCTTCCCCGCAGCCTGGCCAGGGTGCGTGTTTGGAAGCTGGGCTGAGGAGAGGTGCCGAGGCAGAAGGCAGGGCTGGTACAAGGGATGTATGCTGGTATGTGGGGAGGGGTCGGAAGAGGGAAAATGAGAGTGTTTTAAGAGTGGGGAAAAGGAGAGAGAGGAGCTGCTCAAGCTCCTGGAAGACCAGGCTTTGCTAACACATCTCACAGTGTGGTGTGTTGGCTTCTCAGACCTACACCATCCTCCCCTCTTGCTTGCCTATATCGAGCATGGCTAAATTCCAGCAGTTGCAAACATGTGGTTATTACTTAAGCTCCTTTTCTTCGTGACCTCTGTTTATCTCCTCTCTGAAAGTTTACTGAGATATCCACATATTACAGATTTTTGTTTGTTCTTAAGAATGATCTTTATCATCCAGACAATTTGGGATGTACCAGGAAGTCAGGGAGCGGCATTGCTTTTATTTTGCTGACAGTTGTCATGATGGGTGGTGACGGCAGACTTTGCATCCACTATGTGGATAGGTTAGTTATCTGAATGTGACATGACCTTCAGATTAGGTAATCATGTGCTGCTGCTTTTATCAGATCCGCCAAGAAAAAAAATTACTTCCTTCAAAACCAAATTAGAATTCATGATTTTTCCCAAGGAAATTTCATACTTTTGAGGTATAATAGGGAGATGGAGGTTATTTTGTGACCAAAATCCTTCTCTTGCATGTATGAAGGAAGCAGAGTAAAATATGACCTTGACATTTCTTAATGATGCTCTGCACATGTGATGCTGTGCAAGACAGTGGTTCATGGGATCCTGGAGCTTTAGATAATGTAGGCACAGGCTTGTACTTCATTGATTTTTAATCCACTGGGCAGTAATACACAAGGAAAATATTTATTCCACAAAATAACCAAAGACCTGCTGTTATTCAGGGATTATTGCAATTCATTCATATGCAAAGAAAATATGCCAATAGTTGCTGTTCAGTGTTTTTTGGAACAATAGTCTGAAGTCTGTTTAGGTTGTGTGCCTAAGCCTTCTCCCTTCTGCATTGAACATTTTGGTGTAAGATTTGTCAAAAAACAAGAGCTTAGCCAGTTTGTCTGAACACTGAAGTCCCTTGCACATTGGATTCTAGTTGTGGCAGGGTTTTCTTCAGGGAGTATATGTCAACTGCTGCCAAATATTATATTTACATCAGGAAGTGAGGTTTCCGCCACTGGAAACATGCACTGCCAAGTACAGCATTCCTAAGTAAATATGGAAGCACAGATCATTGTTTGTGGTCCACCTATTCACCCATCTGAACCTCTGTACCCTGATGTCCGAAAGCAAAAGGCAGTTTTAAAAGTACACAAGACCACTTTTTTTCTCCTCATTTGACTTAGGCCCTCACCAGACTTCTTGTGAAATCAGTGGGTGGAGATGCTACCCCTCTGTGGCAGGAACCCCTTCCAGAAACTTCATTCCTAATTTGGAAGCAGGATGCAAATTAGCACCAGTCTCAGAGTGACTGACCTGAACGAGAGGTGATTATCCGAATTCTGCCAATTTGAGGCAGGCTAGGGCTGGCCACCTGAAAATTCTCACTGTCATGGTTTTTTAGTCTGAGTTTTTATGAAAGGTGAACCATGACAAAATGACTTGCAATTTTTACATACATCTGTGTGTGTATGCAGTTAAAAACCTTATTAATATAAGATTAATTCACTATAACCTGAAACAAAGGAGTGCTTAATTGACTTAGCACTCAACCCAGTTCTTGCCCTGGGAGAAACTCCCACTTGCCTTGCTTGAGTAAAGAATGAGAAAGAAAAAAAGGAAGAAGGCTGTGGAAGGTAACACACATCTAGTTAAACAAATAATAGCTTCACTGACCAAATGTCCAATCTGAGACCACATAGTCTAGATTTATTCAGGCACTGGTCCACCTGCCTCAATTGCCATAAGATTGCCATAATTGCCATCCTCTTCCGTTTAAATATGGAAGGAGCTTAGCATAAAGAAGCCTGTTGATTATATGCAGGGTAATGATTACACCCGTGTGGGTGCTGTGGGATGCATTTGCTTTACTGATTCAGATGGACCTGTTCCTGGTTATACATGCCAAGGCGTCCTGGGTTAAAATCTGGTGAAAAGAAAGAGGCTTTTTTGTATCCAGACGTTTTCTCCTTGCTATTCTGGCCCATGAGGGCAGTGGGCATTCGGCATGGTGCAGGGTAATGTCAGAATCCCTTCTGCTACCTCCAGCCAGCTCTGAAAGAAGGAAACTGTGTTACTGCCAGATTTGCTTGCTTTTCCCACTGTGATATGCACCCAGCACAGCTCAACTGCTCTAAAAGGTCTGGGATGTTATTTTGGTTTCTATCAGTCTCTCAAAATTGCTAGCTGATGTCATTTGTTTGTTTGAGGAGATAAAGCATTGTGGCTGCTATGTTGTTTATATCCTATTCAGGGATGTTGCAGAGTATCTTTAAACAAAAAACGTTGATGCTTTGTTTTTCTTCTTTGGGCAAATTAATTGTTGTACGTCTAAACCTTACGCTCACCAATGCTGCTCTTGCATCCACACACTGTTTCTGTAAAAAGTGTTTTTCCTCCTATGCCTATTTTAACATGTTTAAATAGCAATGTTTCTATTATATATTTATTGCACCTAAATACATATATACATAAATATGTAAAGCTATTAAGGCCCTTCTCATATGGGGACTGTTACAGTCTGCTTTTCAGCAGACATTTAATACATTTTAAAGGTCCAATTAACCAGCTTTAACAGTCCTGGATCTCCACAATTCAGTTATGGCACACTTTCTGTGCAAAGGTTTGTGAGGGTAGCTATTGCTACGTTGTGTGACTTGTTAAGTGTGGTTGAGTGTGGTGGGAGCCAGAAAGGCTGCATTTTGATCATTACATTTAATAGTGTCTGCTTTTTTTTTCTGGTGGAACTCAGATATATGCAGTCCCTTCTACTATACATCATGTACCACTGTACTCTGAGCTTTGGCTAAACATGTTTAAATCTCCAGTCTGTGCTTAATGACAGGATGAAGAATGGTGTTTTTTTGTCTCTCCTAGGAGGAAAGCATATCAGAGGTATTACTCGTGGTGGCAGCATGCTTACTACAGACACTATCTTAGAAATGACTTGAGGTAATTATTAACTGTGATTTATATTTGTATGACTGGAAAGAAAGAAAATCAATTAGTGCTGGCCATTACATAGCCCTGTGCTAGTAATATATAGGCAACAGATCCTATCTATTCTTTGGAGATTGCCAATTATCTGGTTTAGACAATACTAATACTATTAGTATTTGGAACACAATTCTGTTAAGAAATTTCCTTCAGGACAGCTCGGCACCTCTGACTTTGGAATTGGAAGGGTTGCAACAAGAAAAATGAAGGAAAAAGAATGAAGCTTAACCAGCATTTTAACTAAAATAATTGCCTTTGAAACTGAAAAAAAAAGACAATATTTTGTATTTAAACATTAATTTAATTAAAAATAAATTAGTTAAATTCATTAACATTTTTACAACAATGATGCACATCCTCTCTACATGTGTTATAACATCCTGAACCCTTGCAGTGAGAGAAGACCGCTAGGTTTTGAACATGAGTGAGAACTAAAGTGTGACTCACCGCTTGCACCTGTTGGGACAGACAGTGTTGCTACTGGTTTGTTGAACAAGATTTCAGAGGCTGGTTGTGTCTGAAATAAGAACAAAGAACAGAGCAAGGCATTCCTTCCCAGGAGCGAGGACTTGCAACACATGAAGTTATGCAGTGCGGTTGGGTTTGTGTGCCCCCTTCAACAGCTCCAATGGCTTACTGTCTTAAACCCTGCTGCTCTGCTGGATTGGGCAGCAAGTCACTTGTCAATCTTAGCAGTGGCTCCAATGTCCTGTGGCTGTCGTGTAAAATCCAAGGGAAAATGGTTCTTCCTTGTGTCCTACCCTCCTGTTCCGGCCAGGGTTATAGCTGCTCTTTAACTTTCACAGCCATAAAAACACCCTCTCATGTATAGCTAATTCAGTATCCAGGATATTGATTTGGAGGAAAATATGAGGATATAATGTTTGGCAATTTTGTGTGATCTGAAACCCACAGAATTACAGAGGACCAGAAGCCCTACTCATGTATCCTGTCTTAGCACTGCCCATCTTACAACATCATTCCTGAGACCTCTTTTTGCAGAACATTATGCAAAATATTTTTTTCTCATTCGCCTTTTGGTTGCTCTGTCTAAAGAACCTTGAAGAGGTGCAGAGAGAAAAATCACTTTATCAGTTCTGTTTTGAAAGCTTTGGAAGGAAAAACAGAGCAAATTCCTGAGAGCCTGCAGGAATTCAAGGCTAAAGAGCAGAGGGGCCATGGAGGAAACCTCAGTGTTACGAACCTGTGTCTGATTCAGCTTGCAGGGATCTGAATGGAAGTGATTTTACAGATTTTGCTGGGAGCTGAGCCAAGTCCTTTTACAAGATAGGATGGCATTATGCCACTGCAAGCTGGGTGATAGGACTCTGAAATTGAATATACAGAACTTTGATATAGGGAAAAGTCTGGACAGGAACAGGTGATGAAATCCTGTTCAAGAGAGGGAAAATAGAGCAATTGAATCATTCTTGCAATGCAAATAGGGGATGTAGGAACCTAATGGCAGCTCTAGCTTCCATTAAAATCCGTAGCTGTTTTGCCATAGCTCTTAATAGGACAGGTGTTACAGCCATTAGAGATGAGGTTTTTCCCCTTTCCACATTACTGAGAGAACTCCAGTTGACTTTATAAAGTGGGGAATTATGCCACTCACTTTGTAACACATAAATTATGTTTAGTCTATTTGCTTTGTGCCAAAGTTGCTACAAGAAAAGAGTCAAGATATATGAGGAATGACAAGATGAAACATCAGTTCAGTGGAACTCTGGAGCTGCTTTTAGCATTTTTATGTTAAAACTTCCTTTTGAAATAGTCCCACTTGAAGATAAAAAGAAGACTAAGTGTGGCCTTTTCAACAGGGATTTCCTTCTCAAGTCAATTGGATTTTCACACTGGCAGGTCAGGGAAATGCTTTATAGAGAGGACATAACCTAAATCAAAGCCCATTTACAACCCTTAGTCCAATGGAAGTCCTTCCCCAATGTCAATTCCTCATGGAAAAAAAAATTAAAGACAGTTAGAATTTCTATAAATTTTCTATGGTTGACTGCAGTGATACATCTAATTACTGCTATTAGTCTGACCAGTAATAAAAACACTGAGACCCTAGTGTACAAGAAGCTTGATAAAAGTTATTCCAGCCACCTTGAAAGGCTCTTGATCTTCTTTGAAGTTATCCTATAAATTATAACTTTGTTATTATTTATAGGACATTATAAATAATAACTTCATTATTATTAACTTTGTTAATAGCTTCGTTGAAGTTATCCTATAAATAATCGAGGAATTCAAAGAACACAGGTCAAAACACAGTTTAATTCCCTGCGCACAGCTGGACTGTCCAGCAGCCATTCAGCTGGGACACGAGGATCCTGGTGTGTTTCATGGTTACGAAATAGGCAAACATATCCTTGTCTGGTTTTTGGGGTGTTTTTAAGAAGCGTTGGGGTACAGCTGGAGAAGTCATTTTATTGCAGGACCTTTCCAGGACAGTTTGGAACACTGTTTCCTTTATACCCCTGCAGACATCACAAGCTTATTTAAACCATGCACACATTTGAGATCCCCTGGATTAAATTATTTATATTTCTACTTTTGAGTTGAAGAAAAAAATCAGGACTCAAGAGCTAATACTTGTACATAGTAACATCCTACCAGGTATCTCTGATCTCACTGAAGTAGCCAGGTCTCTGTGGGAGAGTTTTACAGTGTTTATCTGAGTTAGTGCAGCAAAGAGATGCCTTGGAGAAATCCCGTAGGACAGCTGGGGGAAGAAAACACCTTCACATTTACTTAAAATTTTCTTATTCTACAACTTGCTTTTGTGGGAGCTATTCTGAGCTGGTAATCAATCCCCTTGTATCTCAGGCAAAGAGAATGGAGAGGTCTGTCAGGCCACAAAAGCAAGACAAGGCTGGTGGCCACAGGCATGCTTGCCTGCTGCAGAGTTTACTGAAGGGGACTGCAGAGTACCCCTGGAAGTGAGAATTGTTCCTCAGAGAGCCCGGTGGGTCACCTGGCAGCACTGGGGGTGTTTGTGGGACAGTGCTGGTGCTGCCACTTCTCTGCCTTGGAGGGCGAGTGAGGAGCTGGTGGGTCTCTCTTGCACTGGGCATTACTTACTGCAGCACCACACTTGTTACTGTGCAGACTTGTCCAGTAAAACAGTAGCTGAGGATGGAAGGAAGGAAGTCAATGAATCACCAGGAATCTGTGCACAGCCTTTCCTGCTTTCTTCTGAGAGATTTCGTTAAGCCTTTGACTAATGATAGAGCTGAAAACACATAAGGCCCTCTTAATTACTGTGGGGCTATGCTTTAAGCAAATTATAGGTGGGATATTTTCATGATTGTAATAAAGTTTGCTCTTATAGCTTCCTTTGCTGCTATATTGAACCACTCTTCAATCACAACCAAATCAGACACATTAGGAAAGAACAAATCCAATTCTGCATTTTGGTTACTGCAGCTATCTGCCACGAAATGGTTCTTAGTAGTTTACTGACTATATTTTACCAGCAAGAATGGTGAAAATAAAGCTAGGATTTGGCCATTCCTGAATTAATGATCTGAGTCTTGCACACATGACAATGCTCCAAGCGGAAGCTCTTGAAAATTGATCTGCAAAGTTTCCTGATGTTGTACTTGAGCACAAGTGTGCACTGAAATCCTTGAAGCAACTGTGCCTGGGTGAGCTCTAGAAAGTACAGCTTCAATAGGGCACTGCAATTGTTCACTTAATGCTATCTCCCAGTCATAGAATGGTTTGGGTTAGAAGTGATCTCCAAGATCATCCAGTTCCAACACCCCATCCCCGTGGGCAGGGACACCTTCCACTAGACCATGTTGCTCAAAACTCCATCCATCCTGGCCTTAAACCACTCCTAGGGCTGGGGCATCCACAATGTTTTTGGGCAACCTCCTCCAGTGTCTCCTCACCCTCACAATAAAGAATGTCTTCCTAACATAAAATCTAAACCTACCCTCTTTCACTTTAAAGCCATCCCGCCTTGTCCTATCCATCCTTATTTAGTTTTTCACCCTGCTTTCTGCCCTTTTCCAGAGCGTAAGCAGTTCTAGAGGAGAAACCCAAAGTCATTCTACAAAGTTGGAGATCCTGTAAAAGGATCTCCTGCAAAAATGTTTTCTCCTTTTTTCCAGGGAATATTTAAAGGTTTAAACTTGTCAAATTCACACGACTTGCCTTTCTGATCTTTGTTTTCTCAGTCCTGTCAATAAAACCATTTGCCACCTTGCTCTATGAATTAATTAGGGTGGCTACAGTTTTAAGAAAGCTTCTTCTTCATGCTATTTTTAGTGCCTCTTTGGAGTAATTCCCTACTTGTATATGACCAGACAACACTATAATCTTACAGTCTGCATTGCAGTCCTGCAGAGGATGACTTCTGTGATTTCATCTTACTCTAAATTCAATTAAGGAATTCAGAAAGATTTTTACTCTGTGTAAAATTATTCAAATGTACTTGTTAAAAAAATTCCAGACATAAAATGTGTGGTATGTGCACTCTGAGGACGTCAGAGACAAAAGCTGCCCTGGTCTGTAAGGAATAAATTAAGACAAATCAGTGCAAGGTGTTCTGAGGATAACCAAAAGAATATAAAAGGGCTGTACTAATTAAAATAAAAATCAGTTCCTAAAAGGGGTTAGTAAAATGGTTACGGTTTTGTGTATAGGCGAGGCATGACAAAATAAGAGTGTAATTACATTTTTATTTGAAAAGAGGACTTTCTAGGAATAGAGCAACACATCTGGTTTTGATTTGTGCTTCTGGTTTGGCTTTGGCTTCTTGCTTAAGTTTAACCTTGGTTTTGATTTCAAGCATACTCTGGAGTTATGCTTTTTGTGTTCTGAAGGGTCTTGACAATGAATACAGAACCTCTTTAAAAGTAGCCAATCAAAATAGCTTATTTTTGGTTTTTCTTCCAGTTCCTTGTAGAGCATCCTGTTGCATAGCAGAGGCAAATTTATTGCTCCAGCAGAAAAAGGCACGTCATTTCAGCTGCTGGAGTGTAAGAGGTCCCTAGGACCTCAGGGGGTCCCTTGTCTTGCAGAAGGTGGGAATGGTGCCACTGCATGGGCTGCAAGCTGCGTGAGAGCCTGTGTAGCCCCGCCGGAGCCCTGGCAGACAGATAAGCCATGAGTGCCTTTTGCACAGATAACGAGAGGAAAGGAAGGAAGCGACTGGGGCAAATGCAGCAAGGCCTGAGACCACTTCACAAGAAGCCAGAAAGAGGAAAGGAAGCAAGGCTGTGGCACCAGAGTTGTTCTGGTGCTCAGTTCCTCCATGGGCCTTGCCATCATTCCACTCATCCACCTACAGAATATTATGGCAATGGTGACATTTGGGGTTGTATCTAAAGTGGAAGTAGAAAATTAGAACTCTTCTGATTTTGTGTCTGACCTGAAAGTAACACTCTAATAGTAACTGAAAATCCTGGTGCTCTTATTTTAGAAGCTGGAATTAGGTTCCTAAACCTGACATTTAGGTGCCTAAATGAGCTACTTTCCCAGAACCTGCTGGACAATTACCAGTAGCAAAGATCAAGCTACTAATCCTGGTGGCTAAGAAGGATTTAGGAGCCTCACATTAGACCCTCGTTTTTGGACCATGCTGACACTGAGTTTTAGCTCATTCCTGATTTATGTATTTTTATTTCTGTGAAGTTGTTTTTCCAAATACAAGAAACTCCTCTTAATGCCTTGTGTTAATAGATAGTGTTGGCAATATATTTGCCCAAACCTATCCCAAAGACCATCACTGAATATTACAGGACTTCAGATTTACTGACTGAAGTGTGCCAGCAGTTCTCCCTGCTTTACAGACCAAGGAAATGCATTTGGCAAAAAGTGAAAACTGCATTAAGCTGAAGGAGGATGTTAACAGTAAGTAGCCCCAGCTTTTCCGCATCTGATGTAATTCTCCACAGTAACTTAAGTAGGAATATCAGCCAGTTGCTGAAGTATGAGCTCTAGCTTCAGTTTTTCTCTCCTGGCCAATTATTTGTCATATTTTCATGATCTCCAAGAAGATAATTTGGCTAGCTTAGTTGGAGACCTTAGTTGTGTTGGTCTGCTAGGCAGTCGTATGGCCAGAACCCACTCCAGCTGAGTATTAACTGTATTGCCTGTTGTATAAACATGGAAAAATATTGCGTATTTTCAGTGCAGGTACAAAGGGGAGAAGAATGTATAGAGGTGCAACAGAGGGAGAAAAAGCCAACAGAAGTAATGTTTGTCACAGGGAAATGGAAAGCATGTCAAAACTGTTGAAAACTGAAACAAAATATTAGAAGTCTTGCAAAAGTCAAAGCAAGGAATAAGAGGTGTTCAGCCAAGCTTTTAGCTCCATTTTGTTATGGGAGGTATAGAAACCAGGAGAACTGGCCACCTTAGAGTGCTTTCTTTATTACCATGGCAAGTCTGAATGGAAGGGGGTATATTTGGTAGCAGCTGGACACTCAGGTATCTGCAGGTCACATTAGCAAAGTCACGTGTGGTTATGAGAGAGAGCTGATTCCTGCACAAGGAGCAGCTGAGTTGCAGAAGGGCAATATCAGGTGCTTTATTGATGTATAGATCACATCTGCCTCACCTTTCAAAGTGAATGTGATGTATGCTTCTTTTTCCATGCCCTGATACTTAGAGTTGCATATGCTTGCTTGTTTTCATGCCCAGTGAATGTCACAGGCTAATGGTTCATTGAGTTCACAACTAACTCAGCTCTAGATCTGATGCGATAGAAAATTCCTGTTGTGATAGAAAATTCCTGTTGTTGTAGAAAATTCCTGTTGTTGTTGGTATTGTTTCTAACTTGTAGGTTCTGTTTTGTCACATAAACTGGGCTAATGCCCAATGGAAATAAAGATTATCCCTATTCCATATAGTCCCCACCCTGAGTGAGGCCAACATGGTAATGTGTATGGGAAAGCAATATGAGACTGGAGCAGGATTCCAGAGATTTGCAGAAAATAGAAATACAGGACTGCTATTTGCATGCCACTGTTCCTTCTCCAGGGCCTGTTTCTATGAACACATGAATGTATAACTTTCAGTATTAAGATGTCCAGCTGAATTTAATAGGAATACTGATTACGCACTCAAAATATGGATTTGTTAACCTGTCATTAAAGTAAATATTGAATAGGTATGAGCAGAATTTTCCAAAGTAATCAAACCTACTGCTGCTCACTGAAATTGTTGAAAGGTTGGTTCTGGATTTTTTTCATTGACTTCCCTGGGAGTACAGTTAGACTGGTCTGGAAAGATCTGATGAATCTTCCCAGTTACTTTATCTAGAGAGCAGATCTGGCCTGGCTTGAGCACAGATCTGGTCTGGCTGGACACCAGGAAACATTCTTTTCAGTTAAATTCCTCAGCAAATACTGCTATTTACTCTCTACAACATGCATTGAAGGTATATATATCACCAGCTGTGAAGATGATCAAATATTTCAACAATTATTTATCAAACAGATCTTTTAACAAAATGTAGGAAAACTCACTACATTTTAAGCTTGATAAATAGTATTCCATCAGCTCTACTGTTTGAAAGATTTGTGAAAAATCCATTTTAGGAGAGGGAGTGAAATACAAATATGGCCTGAAAGAAGTGTATTTCTAATGCAGTTGCAAGAGTTATCAGCAACCAGCAAAGTAGCCTGGATGAAGACACCTCCCGGACATTGTTTTTCTTGAAGAATTTTGTNCAATGCTTTTTTTGCTTTCAAGTACTCAACTGATGCGGTCCTAGATGGAAGCTGATCCAAGTATCAGGTTATATAGTGATTTCCAGCAGCTATAAGGTAGGCTGAAGCAGTCTCTTCTCATAAAGTTCTGTTGTGCAGTGAGGATGACAGAAAATGGTTATACCAATTAAATGAAATAAAAATCTTAGGTTTCCTCAAGGAGTGCTGAACAAGTGCCAATACTTTACAGTTCTCCTAATGCAGATGAAGATACTCTGCAAAAGTGAACTTTCTGTCAGTACAGTAATACTCCTGCAGAGGAGGAGTTTTCCGCAGCCATTATATCCACTTCAGGAAATGTGACAATACGGGATGTCATGTCACAGGTTTAGGCTGTTTNCCCCTGGGCCTCCCAGTCAAACAACAGGATCCCAGGGAAATGAAAGTACTGCTAACACCAATTTCTACCAAGAGACTGAAGTGCAGCAGCTCTCCTTTCCCCTTCCCCCTCCAAAAAAAAACCCCCAAACAAACAAATGAACAAAAGGAAGATATGATTGCTGTAAAGATGTGCTCAATCAAAGTAGGGAAACCACAGTGGGGGAGGCTGGATGTGGCTGCAGTGAGG
>VYZR01041030.1:0-15626 GCA_013400675.1 Oxylabes madagascariensis | reverse complement strand
TTTTTTCCCCTTAACATGTGACAGAAGGGCTTACATGATCAATATTCTGAGCTCGCTTGTGAGCTGCTTCTGCCTCTGCTCTTGCCTTTGTAGCTTGATTCTTGTTCATCAGCATTTTTGCCTGCCATGTGGCACTTTCACCTTCCATCTCAGTCTGTTTGGCTGACAAGTCATTTAGTTTATCGTTTGTCTTGTTCACTTGGTTCTCAGCCTAAAACAGAGCAATTCAAGGCCATGATTCCTTATGTAACATCCATCCAGCTTGCAGAGCGTGGTAATGACAGACTGTCAATGGATTAAGAGACCTTCAAGCAGTATCGAACTGGTGTCACATCTGTGCCACATTCTGGTTTTATTTGTTTAAGTTTACGTTAAGGAAACTTCAGAATGAAGTATCTCTTTCTAAGAAATATAGCAAATAAATTAAAACGTTTGCAGCAAGATACCTGAGAGATTTGTGTTCTGATGCCTCGTATCTCTTCATTTAACTTTATGATGGTGTTTTTGGTGTGCCCTTGGGACTTCACAACATTTTTTAGTTTATTATTAATTTCATCCACTGGCAGAAGAGCTTTAGCTGCTTTGCTAAAACAGAAAAAAGAAAGACTGTGTAGTATCATGGTGTGGTGAGCAAAGTAAGAACTTGTTTCAAATGCACCCATGCTGTCATGCAGGAATGTTTCCTCAACAGCAACCATTAAAATTGTGGTAAATTGGTAAAGCAAAACCTCAGAAAAGGGCTTTGTGGGGGAGCACCTGAGTTGCTGTACTCAGGGTGAGGTTGAACACTGCTGGCTGCCTGGTGGTGCACTGCTAGTAGGGAAGACTCATGGGTGAATATGTTTTTTCTTTTGTTGGGTCCTTTTCACCCTTATTCATACTACCCAGTGAGCCAGATGTAATGCTCCACCAGGTCCAAGGTGGAATTAAGTAGCTGCTTTGGCCTCTCTGACTCAGCCGGCAGAGGAGCCAAGAGCTGTCAGGAGCTGCTTCCTTTCAGCACGTTGGCTCCTGCAGCCTGAGCAGCGATGGCTCCTTCCTGCTGGAGAGGCGCTGTGGAAAAGGCAAGGTGAAATCTCCATCTGGACTCTCCATCCAGTGTTACTGGGATACTGCCAGGGGTATGGAGCAGTCCTGCTGTGCACAGTGCCACCCCAGCTGGAGCTGGCACTCCAGATGAGAATACCCTACTTACTCAGCTTCTTGTGCCTCCACCAGCAGTGTCTGAGCATCCTCCCTTTTTATGTTTCTCTTATTATTCAGTTTGTACTTCTCACAGTGGTTCATAATGCTTTGGAGTTTGCCAAGCATGCCTGTGAGCGCTTGTGGAGTCAGGGGTAGGTTTATTTGCAGAACATAATTTGCCACCTTCTCAATGTCTTCTGGAGGTGCACTCTCATCTGCAACAGAAATGAAGCTGAGAGTATCCTGAAGTAGCTCCTTCCTCCCAGCAAATGGTCATTATGGCTGCCTACCCTTTGAGTTATGGGAGAGAATAAAACTGACAGGCACAGCAAGGGGGTAAGAGAATTATCTCCAACATTTTGTAATTTAATATTATGCTTCCAGGTACTGCTGTTAGTGTTGTCAGAACTGGCTGAAATGAGGATTTGAACCCACTTTGAACTGAGTTATTAAAATTCTGTTGTAGGACAGAGCCCATGAAGGGTTTTAAATCAGTGCCCAGCACAGCTAGATGTGTCAGAGCCCATTTCTCCCTTGGCCCACAGATCAAAGAGGTGCTGGTGAGGCTGGGGTGTGAATGGAGATTTCCAAGCTGGCCAGTGGGTGTAATCCCTTCCCTGGAGTTGCCACAATATTGAGAAAGTAGTTCCTTTGCTGGTTAATGAGAAAGGCTAAGCCGCAGAGGGAACATTGGGTCAGACTCGCATAGAATGGGAATTTACAATAGAAAAAATCATATTTTGACAATTCCCATTACAAATGAGCTTGTCCTTGCTCTTTGCTAAGAGGTAGAGGTACACACAGTTAGAGCAGTCAATGCCTTGAGAAGTCACATCATCAGTTTTGTTTTCTGCCCACTTCCATTTATAGACAAGACCTTGTGTGATAAAGCAGTTGAGATTAAATGGTTATGTTAATCTCCAAAGTTAGTCCACAAGAATTAAACAGAAGACATTTAGTGTGCAAACACTAGTGCATTCCTGAGAGCTATTTTCTGTAGAAATATAGTAATCCAAAATCACCATTAACATCAATGCTGAGTGCAGCAGATTTAATGTAACTGTATGCTTTTCAGCTTCTCCTGTTTTTAAACTTCAATTAACAAAACAAAGAGTTGAAACAATTCCTTTATAATTGTTAATAAATGCTGTATGTCTGCTAAGAGACATAAAAGAGGAGTGAAAGATGGAATTTTCAGTGGCTATCAATAAAAACCTGAGACTCTTAAGGAATTAAATGGATCTAAATCTTCCAATTCAATAAAATAATGTAAATTTTGCTGAACAAAAGAAGTCCTCTGTCCTCTGCCCTTGCTCCCATTTGGATGCAGAGTTATGAATGCCAAAAGACTGCAATCCACAGAAATTTATCAGATCAGCTACATTGAAGAGATTAAAGAAAATCCTGCCACATTTGAACCCTTTGATGTGCATCTGGTAAAAAAATTTAGGATCTGTTTCCTACAACATTTTTCTGCAATCTCAAGAGTGGACAATTTTTAGGGTATATATGGTTGTTTTGTCATTTTTTTATGAGAGTTGTGAAGTTCTACCAGAATCCTTTGATTCCTCGAGGTACAGCTTTATGGAGACGATGGAGTGGGATGTGTCCTAATTCCCACGCTCCCTACTGAGAGCCTCTATTTATGGGCCTGGAAGAAGGGGGTGGAATAACAATTTGAGGATGCATTGGACATGCCTGGCCATTATATATTGTATGAAATTATCTTAGTAGTCCTTTACTCAGATAAACCAGGAACAGAGGGAGTTACTTCAAATTAAACACAGTAACAAAAGATGATAATCAGAAAGTAACAGATATATTGTAAAATTGATACAAAGTACTGTTACCTGGGAGAAAGAAGCACTAGAAAAAACAGATTGAAAAGGTTTGCACAGCTCAGGAGGTAGATGAGAAATTTCATGCATACACAGCTAGATCATCTTCTGGCTATTATGCTGTATTATATTGGAATATTTTTATGAAAAATTAGTCAAAAAGTACATTGCATCTTTACCTAACAAGAAGTCTTTCACTTTTTGGATGAACTCCTTAGTGATCTCTCCATCAACTTCAATTTGATTCATAGCTGTCTCCAGTTGCCCATTAAATCGTGAGCCTTTCAGTTTGCTGTCTTCTGCCATTTTTCTAATGCTTTCAACCTGGAAATATTATTAGAAACAGCACTGCCATTTTCTGGAGGTTATCTGTTATTGCTTTGCAAGTTGGGCTCTGACACAAAGGTAATTTTCATCCAAGCCTCAGCTGGAATCACTTGATGTGGTTTTGAAAAGTAGTAGGAGACCCCTTTGGGGAACTTCAGAAGCTGCTACATCTTGGTCTTCATCTGGCCTCAGAAAAAGCCTAAATCAAGCTTTTTTTTTTCTCTCTGCAGCCACTGCTAAACCACAGACCCCTGTGTTTCTAAAAAAGAGTACTGACAGTTATTACAGTACTGTAGCATGTCAGTGATCAGATTCAGATCTAAGCAGATTTTATCAGATTCAGATATGATTACAGAAAATGTAATTTCATTTGTCATTTCATATTGGACTTGCTGTTAAAAAAACACTTAAAGAGGATACAAGGAAAGTACAGTTTAAGGCTTGTCTCTAAAAGTTGCATTTCAACACTAAATTAGTATACTTGACAATTTAAATGAGGACTTCAGATTAATTATCAAATTCCAACAGTATTTTACTTTGGTGGGGGCTTTGTCTTCAAGAATGGCCCAGGTATATGTGTGGTCTGCAGAGGGAAGAGATTTGGTCGTTCCCCATGCAATGAGAAAAATGCTGATGTTTTTATTTCTGAAATGCTCAAAATAGTTCACTCATATTATCACAGAGGCGCCTGAGGCTAGCGCGCACCAGGGCGATGTCCCGGCAGCCTGGCTGGCGCTCCACGGCCCCGCAGATGCCTTTGGCCGCCGCTCTCCGTGTCCCGGGCCCCAGGGCGGTGCCCCAGTTGCTCATTTCCCAACCCGCTGGCTGGGATGCAGTGTCTTGTGCATTTTAAAGAGGAAATGGATGCCCAGGCATCCTGCAGGGACAGGACAAAGCCACAGCAGAATGTAATTTCTGCTGGAAAATGTGCTTTGCCTATAACTGTAACAG
Source organism: Oxylabes madagascariensis (assembly GCA_013400675.1). Lineage (NCBI taxonomy): Eukaryota > Metazoa > Chordata > Aves > Passeriformes > Timaliidae > Oxylabes > Oxylabes madagascariensis. The sequence continues at coordinate 11,325 of VYZR01041030.1, read as the reverse complement.
GCATCATCTCTGACTGTTAATAAGAACAAACTCTTTACTGGTGCTTTGGGATTTGTCTTTGTTTCCTTGGCATATGTTGCATTGACCACACTTCATTTGAATTATTTTTCACTGCTACTGTGCAGTATAGTTGACTAATTGATGTCCTCCTAAACATTACTGGGGGGTAGAAAAGCTTCATCTTGAAATTATTTTCAAAAGTAATTAATTGGCAAACATAAGAGTAGTATGAAGTTGTATAAATAGAGCTTACTGCCTTGCACAGCAGTAATCCCATTGCAATAAGCATGTCAGGCTACTGACAAATGGTGCCATTTGAATCTTTCCCAGTAAAAACATAGAAAATACTAGCCTGAAATGGCCCACTCCAATAGACACAGGGCATCATGACTTTTGAAATCTCAGCAGCTGTGAGGAAGAAGATCTAGACACAGCCAATCTCTTGGTGGGGCTGGCACCTGGTACTGAATCATGATAGGTCTTTGATGTTGGGACAGAGCCCATCACTCTGTCACCACTCTTTGTCCAAAGAGCAGATGAGTTTTTGTAGATTTGTCACCTCCCAAATCTCATCCTCCATCCATTTCACTGAACAAATGTAGGTTTGATATACAGCGCACCTGATTCTCAGGTTCCTGTAGCTGAGTAGTTAAGTTAGTTAGCAACACAGCAGTCTCCTCAGCTTTCCTGACGGCCTCAGAGGAGAGAGGAAGAGCTCCAGTGCAGTCTGGGCCACCACACTGCCTTAGTCCATGACTGTCCTGGCACAAAGCTCCCCCACAGGCTGCTGTGGCACATGGCTGGTCTCCTGGAACACCACAGATCTGCAATAAGGAAGATGTTTATGTTAGGACTCCTCTGGGGGCCTGAGATACATTCCTGATGGAAGGAAGATGTTTGACATCATATGAACATTGAATATAGGATGGGATTTTCCCTAAGACACAGCATCTGGTGTTTATAAAGATGGGTATCACTGCCAGTTACAGGTCCCTCTCCCCTGATTTGAAGGATGCAAAGGCAGCTCATAGCTCTGAGCATCCTTGCAGGAGCCATTTGTTAGGCTCCATATGTTGCACTAAGACCCTTGCTCCACTCTTCTTTAGAAAAAGGACTCAAACCGTTCCCTAACTATATCCAGCTCATGGGTCAATGGCTTCTTCTAAAGGTTCCAGATAACCTCTAACAGAACAAGGTGCCATGTCTAGTCCTCCATGTATTTTGACACAGATATGGAACCTAAAGGCTTAGGTGGATGATCTCTTTCAGATTTGTCATGAATTGGTACTATCAGGTATTTACTTCTGCCCTGCAGAACAGAAATCCCCTTCTTTCCCAGAGGTGATACAAAGGATATGTGAGCACTCCCCATCCACTCCAGGACAAAGTCACTTTGCTTAGTTTAACTTACTCATGGAGGAGGTTTGTGTTAATCTTTCTGAAATTACTCTGATGTCCTCTTGAGACTAGACAGTGCTTAAACAGTTCCTTATACTGGGAACTATGGCTTCAAAAAGGTTGGAAATAACTACAGCCGAGAATTGCAGCTGTTTTTGATGTGATTGCATGGCTATGGCAAGGAAGTGTCATTTTCCAGACTTAAAAATGCATGTAAGCACCCTTTTAAAATAAAACCTACTACAACATCAAAAAAAGAGATTTTGTTGTGGTTTTTTTTTTTTTTTTTAGCTTTCATTCAAAATCCACAGCACCTACCTTTTCATTCAAGTTTCGGATGTCAGGGCTTTTGATCATTCTGAGCTGTTGCAGCACATTGCTTGCATTTAAGACCTGATGGTCCAACATGATGAGTGTGTTGTTCCTGGTGTACTCTGAGTGTCCAACAATAGGGATTGTCCCCCTGGTCTTCTGTTCTGCCAGCAATGATACTTCAGAGTGTTTCCTAATGTTGCTGACGGCCTCTGTACCAACAGAATAGGGTTTAGTACCAACTGCATTTGGTTGCATTCAGTTTGTGCATTTACTTGAATTCTGGACAATTGCTGAGTGACAGGTGATTCATTGGTGCTTGATTTGGGACAGTGGGGAAGGACAGGCACTGTCATTTCCTGAGCCAAGCTTTTTCATCCTTTACTTATCCAGCTGCCAAATAGAAATAGTTGTTGATGCTCATAAAACCTGTTAAACTAGATGAATATATGGTGGATCCTATGTCATCCATAGGGTGCCAAGGTGTTTGAGAAGGCAACAGAATAGACAAAAGTATGAAGGAGATCCCATTAATGACACTAACTACTACTGATTGGCATTCATCAGTAGCTCATGCATTGCTGCCACTGTTGATTGGGTAAAAGCTCCTGACATTTATTATGTTTTAGGCAGGAAAACTGTTTCTGCCAGTTGTCATGAAATGATCAGCTCCCTGATTGTCAGTCAGGAAAGCATCTGTCCTTTCTGTTCAGTATAACACCCAAGAGTTAAGCGGTCTGCTAGACTGAGACCAAAATTGACATTACAAATGGGAATATATGAGGGCTTTTTTGTCTCTGGAAAATCCAGTTTCAGGACTGATGCATTAAAAAAAAAGCACTTCCATGACAAGCTCATAGGCCAGGCAAAAAATGCTTTCCAGCAAGAGTCTTGTTTGGTTAGAGAAAGCTTTTCCTTAAGTAGCTCAAAAGGGTTGGAGAATATTACATTTTTTGTGGATTAATAGCCTGAGAAAATGATTCAGGCCCTTTGCAACACGCATAATTTAAAGCTGTTACTGCTGCTGTTGAGGTTTCCCAGGTCTCCAGAGAGCCCAGATTTCTCCCCACATTCCTAGGCAGAAATATGTCAAGAGCCAGAATTGATGTGAAAGTGAAAATGCATTAAAGGTCTCTGATTAACATCTCTCTTTGTGCTGGTAACTGACTCAGTTACTAGTTGAAGTCAAAGACAAGACACTCCAAGTCCTGTGTGCTTTGATTCAGGCTCTAAAGCCCTTGACTGTGCTTTGATTGAAGCTGAACAATGTTTAGTTATCATGTGGAACCAGGACTATTTATTTATCTTGTAATTCTTGGAAACAATATACAGTTTAAAGTTAGCTCTTAATACAAAATACCTGGCAAGAGACTGCAGTAACTCCTCATCTAAGCCAGAGACTTTTTTCTGTGCAACAATTCCATTGCAGGAATGTTTCACAGCGGTTCAGCTCTCCATTAAGTGGCCTAAATGCATTTTCCACATGTGGTTTTTGATGAAGCTGTAGAGATTCCAAGTTCGTTTACATTAAACACAGTGTCTTAGCCCAGGCTTGATTTACAGCCTAGGAAGCTTCTCTCACTGCATACTGCACCTCAGTGGCTGCAAAGCCAGGGGTCAGTGCTGGAAAGCTTTAATTTAATGAGATCTCAGAGACCGCAAACATTCTTTTAAGGACACTTATGTCTTGGTTTTTCCAATGGTTTTAATTTATCATTAGATACTGATGTTTCCAGGTCATCTAGCTGAATGTATGCCTGTGAGGAAAACTGATTCCTGATCCTCTGTAAAGAGATGTAGGCAGGAATTCATTCTCTGTGTGTGTCTAGGGCACAAGTGCCAGATGTGCCCCAGATGATGTATATGGCCATATCCTGCTCTACCCCAGCAAAAAGGAGAGGAAAAAGCAGACAGAGCCATATATAGGATATGCTGCTGGTCCAAAAGGAAGATGGAGTGAGGAGCCAGTCTCTCTCCTGGGTATCAGAAAAGCTGGTTATCTTGAGGGAAATGTTATTTTTGTGCTATTAGATGCTTGGTAGCAGAAACAATGAATATTTGTGGCCTTGATAGAAAATTCATCTTAAATTCAAGGTCTTTCCCTCCCCAGACTCCCATGTGCTTTTTATAGGGCTGTTTATCTGTCTCCAGAGGCCAAAAGATGAAGTGGGTTTGGAATGTGACCAGAGAGCACCACGGATGCTTCAGCTCTGCGTCCACTGACCTCCCTGGGATTTATTGTTTCTTTGCCTTTCTGCCTTTCTCAGTCTGTGCCATGCTCAGTTGAATTGAGAAGTGGAGCCTGGGAGAGCTGTGCTAGCTGCTTGCAGAGGGACCTGAGCTAAGGAGCTGCCCCAGGGGGCTGCCAAGTACAACAGGGCACGGGAGCCCTAAATCTTAGTTAATCCCTCTTTTCCCCTCTTCCATTCCCTCCACTTTGCATTTTGTTGACTTTTTTTTTTTTTTTTTTAACAAACAAACAAACAAACCTGCCTGCGCTAAGTTTTTCTTGCCTGAATGAAACACAGAGGAAGTGTAAGTGGGAGTTCATTGCTTGTAACTTGTGTCTTCTGTGGTGAGCACCCTAACTTCTGGGGGTTCATATCGTGGCAGCCATCTCTTTTGAGAGGATTCTGCTGACCATCTCCTGCCATTGTGGGTGGTCTAGCATCTCTTCAAGATCTCTGCCTGATACATGCCCATTTTTCTTCAGAAACCAGCATGGGACATCATCATTACAGCTATTAGCAGCTGATGAAGACTATACTTAGCCTAAGCACAGAGGACTTGTACAAAGAGTAATTCTTTCAAAAATGCCAAGGAGCTCAGTTCTGCTTTCACATTTTTTGATGATGGAGAGCTACTTCTGTCCCACATAAAGTCAAGTATTTTCCCATGGGAACACTAAGAAGCTGTACTATGACACTATGCTTTAATTAAATAAACCATTCCTGTACAAGATTCTTTAAGTATTCCTATGAGAAAGAGGAGTCAGACATGGCGGGGGGGAATCCTTTGCTGTTCTATTGCATGTGAATCTGCATTGTGAAATTGTGTTTCTTTTATATCCTGATGTAAGCATTTGGATTTATGAAACTTCTGACTGATGTGACCCTGGCACATGCATCTGAAATTTGGAATGCTAGAAATCACAGCATCTTAAGATAAAAGAGAATTTGGAAAGTTGGTATAAAATGTTGTTAGTGTCAGCATTTTTGTGCTACCATAGGAAGCTAAAATCTAGGGATCTTTGAAATGTTGTATGGTTTAATGATGAGAAAGCATTCCAAAATTTCAGGAAAAATGCCCACCCATTTTAATTCATTGCTGGCTTACCTCTGAAGTTCAAGTACTGAAAACTTTGATACAGATGTATTTTCTGTTGTAGAAGTTCAAACACTAGGTCAGCTTCTTCTCCAATATCTTCTATGCTCTTGTTAAGGTCAGGAAACTCAAAGGGTGAACTCTGAAGGGGATCCATCTGTGCAACTTTTTGGCTGAAGGGGAAAAGACAGTTATGTAGAAGTCAGACCAGATTGTCCTTGAACTAAAACAGAATTACACAATATTTTAGAGGGCAAGAGATACATTTATAAATAAGCAGAAACATTTAATTGTATGGTTTATCTAGAAAACCCTTAGTATGAACTGGAAAATTCCAGCATTTAAGTATATATATCTGTATGGGTTAGGCATATATTAAGGATGATTGTGTTCACAGATCTGTTGAAAACAGTGACTTTGTAGACCAGCGTCTGTGTGCAGATCAGAAGTGGGACTTGATATGTAGGGATGGCTGGTGGAGTCTGGGGAAGACAGTTTCTTAGCTAAGGGATTTTTTCAGGAGCAACCTAGCGCTTACTGAAGGTAGCCCTGAAAATCCCTGATGCCTGAAAGGGCCTCCAGTGAAAGGACAGGATGTCTCAAAATGCGTTCAGTTTCAGAAATGGCATCTTCAAAGGCTTTGAAGCGCATGTCACAGCTGGGCATTCGTCCTCCTTTATCTTCCAGCTTTGCTGCAAACCTCATTAACCCCTTCACAGTCTGAGCAAGAGCAGCAATTTCAGCATCCCACTGATCAAAACAGAGATGACACTGGCGGCAGGAGGGAAAGTCCTTCTCAAAGCCGCGGCCGCACTGGTCACAGAGCCGGCCGGTGACCCCGGCACGGCAGATGCACGCGCCGGTGGCTTTGTCACACGTGGGCGGGCGGGTCCCCTCCAGGTTACACTCACATGCTGCAAGAGAGGAACAGCAGTTTACATCCCGTTGCTCCTTTTCTGTGGGATTAGTGCATGAAAAAGGCGCATTTCAAGATAATAAAAGCAAACCAGTGTTTGAGATGGAGCAAGGTGGAGTGCACAGTAGTGACTCTTCTTCATCTCTGACTTCCATCTTAACCATTGAAATAACAATATAGATAGATAATATAAACACTTGTCCATCTCATACACACAAACATATGAAAGGCTCTTTCCCTACATGTATGCCCTGTCTCCCCTGTGAATATAAAAGGTAAGCATTGACGTCGAGGCAGTTTCCAATCCCATTGTCCCACTAAATAATACTTACAAATGCAGTGTATCTGGGGATTGCCAAAGTAGTTTTCCTCACATTCATTACAGCATCTTCCGCTGTAGCCTGGCTTACATGGACACTGGCCTGTAAGCTGTAAAGACAGTTAGGATTGAATAGCTTCTAGCAGAGGCATAGGGCTGGATATACATTATTTCAGCTGTACAAGGACTGCAGCAACACTGCTTGCCCACAGTCTTTGCACACCATGGCTTACACAGTATTGGCCCAACTTTCCTATCTTCCTCCTGAAGGTCCTGAAAACAAAATGCACTCTGAGAAATGGCTTAACTTTACTAATATCAGAGATTTTGTATGATCCAGTCTACTGATGCTGTTTGAGAACTCATCCTCTGACTATGATCTAAGAGGATCCTTTTCCTGTCCAAAACAGACTGATTTACCTTGAGGGTATATTATGCACATTGCACTAGAAAAATTATTTTGTATTTCAGCTATTAAATTAAACTTCAGGAAATTACAACTCTGATAACCGCTAGTAGTTCTTTGAGGTCAAGAACTAAATTTGCTATAAAAAAATAATAAATTTACTGAATAAACTGGAACAAAGAGAGAGCATATTGAAAGAAAAATGTGTAAATACATCAGCAAGACTTTAGGATAAACCTGGTGCTCTGAAGTCAATGGCTGTTGACTCCATGGGACCACAATTTCACCTCTCTATTCTGAAATGCTGCTTAATTTTTTCTACATTCTAGCCCTAAAATGTGCACAGGAATTAAAGATGAGAAAAGGTATTCTAGCAGTATGAGGAATGATTACTGCTGCTACTTCATGGAAATAAACACTTAAAAAATACTCATAAGGCTCTTGGGTCCAAGCTTGGATTTCCTTCTTCCCTATATGCATATTTATGAGGCAGTTTTTTCCTGTGACATCTTTATACGAAGTATTTCTAAGATCCACTTGACAAAGAAACAACATGCAAAGAGAAATTGCTGACCAACGTTCAAAGCCACATTATCAGAACAACACTTTTGATTTAATCACTCACAGTGTGATTGCACCTACTACAAAATTCCAAAGAATTTTTTGTTTTCAAGGAATATGACGAAAAACCAATCCTAATTTATAAGAGGGTCCCCACTTTGCCGTGTCAAAACACCAGCACCCTGGTTCCTGGAAAGCAGAGTAATTTTCTTGCCTGGTTGCACTGGTTGCTTTGGGAGTTTTTTGGATCACAGTCACAGGTCTGACATCCTTTCCCACTAGCCAGGTCCCAGTAGCCAGAGGCACACCGGTCACATGTGGCACCCCGCACATTGGGCAGGCAGGGACAAGCTCCTGTGGCTGGGTCACACAGGCAGGCTGCGTCCCCCCCCGGGCACATGGCGGGGTGAACACCTGCCAGATTGCACATGCAGCCTGGAAAAAGAAGGACAATTATTACAGCAGACAGTAATACAGACAGCTGATGGACAACCAGAGCTGGATATAAAGCCCACACTGTAGGTTTACTTTTAGTGACCTTGAACGTGTTTTATGTCATACACATGACCTGTCTTTCTGTAATAACTTATATATAGCTTTGAGAAAACTTACTGTGAATGTTCAACACTTTTAATAGAGGCACAAAAAAATGAAGGCTCAGTGAATTTTGAATCTTATTAGAATGCAATGTTAAATATGTTGGGTAGGGATAAGCTGATTTACAGTAGGCATTATCCAGTGTGGGAATCCCCAGTAAGCCAAGTAAGATAAGAAGCCTTCCTTGTGAGGAGCCAAAAGTTCTTGCTTAACAATTTCTAACAGACATCTTCCAAGAATGAATGAGGGATGGGCTTGGACTGTATTTTAGAGATTCCCAGAAAAAAGTTTCTTGACTATACTTATAATTAACTTGTCCATAAAAATTAAATCCTCAATCAGGCCCATTTGCAAAAGTGAGTATAGAGAAAAATTGGGAAGAAGTCTTCCTTGCTTTTCCTTACACTCCTACTCTTCTGTTCAAAGCTCTGAGTTATTGATGTGTCCTCATGAAATATATGAAATTGCCTGAATGTTCTCACTCTAGCCACATAATGAAAACAACTGGTAAGGCAGGAAGTTCAGCAAGGGATCATCTGGTTAACTGACCTCTAACTGAGCTTAGTTGGCATCAGCCAGCAACATGGATAAAGAATCATCACTGATTCTTTACTTTTGATTCCTTCCTGAATAAGCTGAATGCACATTTATTTTTCTAACAGAGAGTACTGCTTTCATTTCACAAATGAGTATTTCCTAGGAGTGATATTCAGTATGAGATTTAGTGAGACTTCGATGACAAAGAATTTGATAGATGCCATATTAAGTTAGTTGTATCACTAATATATTTATATTTAGTAAATATAGAAATATATTTGTGATTCTCATATTTTTCTCTATTTATCTGCTTTAGTTTTGTCTTCCCTTCAAGATCTAACATTTCCCTATAGCCTATTTTTTAAAAACATTTTCTTGGTAGTAAAACACAGTTGCAGTGCTGTTACTTACTTTGACAGCTTTGATTGAGGGCTGAGCCAAAATAACCTGGTTTGCAGAACTGGCAGTTTGCTCCGTGGGTGTTGTGTAAACACTTAGTGCATTCCCCTGTGACCCTGTTACAGGACTCTGGGTCTGTCAAATCAATGTTGTTATTGCAGGGACAGGGTGCACAGTCAAGCCCAGGGCTGCTGGGGTTTTTGTAGAACCCACTTGGACACTCATCACACTGATTGCCTGTCAGAGGAAGGTAAAAATATTGCTGGCTGATGGGAATTCGAGTGAAACGTGATTTCCAGTAATATTATTAAAAGATTCAGACTCTCTGTTCAAACACACATTTCCAATGGAAAACATCCACCTGTTTGAGACCATTGCCCTTTAATCCTCTGATCAGTTTAAATTATATCTTCCCCACTGAAATCTGATGGAAATACAGCCTCCTCATCCCAAGCTGTTTATACCAAGGAAGTACTTTCAGTAAGAGCAAATTGGTGCCCCATCATACAACACCTCCAAACATCTTTTTCCATCAAAGTCCATTCAATGGCAGTAGTCAGGGCTAGCCATGTTTGCAGGATTTTCCTTGGCCCTTCACTCTAACAGCATCATTGGAGGATGGGGGTACCCAGGAGTTCAGACAAACTCTGATGCTCTGTCCTTGCTTGCTGGTATTACAACTATTTCTGTATTTTGTCTCAATGCCTGCCCTGATTTGAGTGCTACCTCTGCATCTCAGAAACCATTCTGGGCAGACTGGTGTTTCTGGAACCACATCCACCGGCTCATCCTCAGCCAAGGACTCTGTTCCTTCACTGTGCTCCTCAGGATCCAGAGCCTTTCTCAATGTCTGAGAAAGTGAGACTACTGCTACAAAGGCGACCAAGAGTCTTGCTGGAAAGGAGCAGGAGCAATAAGGTCCCAAACTAAGGAGTGCAGTGATTTTTCAGGACAGAAGTCCCCTGAGTGAACACCAAAATGAATAATTTTGGCCCTACAGCAATTACTTAACAAAACCACTCTTAACTTATAAAGGAATCTTGCCTAATTAAAGATGACAGCATTGGTTTAATTTTCAGCACTGCTTCCCATTAAGCTTTGCTTCCATCAGAGGAGATCTTTCTAATGCCCAAGGGAAGGGAAATATCTTCAGCTTTCCCTTCAGGAATTCAACCTAAGTCAACAAGATCGTAGGAAATGGGGAATCACTTTGCTGCAAAAATATCTGCATTTGAGACAGCTGAGAAAAGAAACCCCATTGCTATAGTGACCATTTGAACCATGAAGCAGTCACTTTAAGGCATAATGTCAAAGAGTTTCCTCTATATGGAGAAAGACTTTCTCTGATTAGGAAATCTTATCAGCTCTTTTTGATGCCCTAATCATTCCCATTTGGGCTTGCGATGCTTCTTTTTCAGAGGTAACAAGCAACTGCAGTTCTCCTCTCCTCTCCCTACCAGATTAATGTAATGCCCCTGAAAAGGAGATTTCCAGAGAGTGACATCAGAATAATTAATGACTTCTCTGTATCCACATAGGTGAATCCCTTTATAAAACACTAACTGCACAAATCCCATTCTTTCTAGTCAGAACTTACCCACATAATTTGAGTGCTAAATTGAGTGCTAACTCTTCTTAGCTGTTTTATTAGCATTACCTCATTGTAATTTCTAAACACATGACAGGTGCAGGTTGATAATTTTTTTCTCTTACTTTAATTTTAGTAGTATCAAAAACAGTCTTTATTTTGCTTCATACCTGAATATCCCTCGAGACAATTACAGACAAGCTGTGCAGACTGGGAGTCCTGGTAACAGGAACGTGCAAAATACCTATTGCTTGTAGGTGTCCCTGGGCACATGCATGGGTGGCAGGGTTCTCCATCCAGAGGGTTTCCATAATAGCCATCCATGCACCTGCCAAAGCAGTTGACACAAATAGGACAAATTGTCAAGTGCTTCATGCAGGTGAATCAATTTATATGTATATATCGAAATCAGTATTCCAGATCATTGTAATACTATCTCCATCAACTGGTAGAGATATATCAAGCTTCAAGGGTGTTCTAAAATAGAAAATCAGAGCTGCATTCTCAAAATCTGAAGCAAAAAGAAAAAGACATATGTTTTCCTTCCAAGAAACGTTTGTGAAGATTTTCACCTACTCTGGAACAATTTTAATCTAAATGACTATGATATAGTATATCACACATGCTCCTCATAGGCAGCTAAAAGCTGCCATATAAAAATTATGTATACTTACCTATCAGCACATATACTCATCTATTTCCACACAGACACACACAGAGTGTTTGGCATGACAGTAAAAAGTGCTGGCACAGACAAAAAAAGCAATGATTCCTTAAGAGTACTCAGAGAATACTGCATATTTTAGATGCAACGTATGTATTGAGCCATGCTCTGTCTGACATGTTCTGCAAACCTAGGGTAATGGCTCTTTCGAGGTGCTGGTGGCTGAGCTATTACCTGAACTGGTGAGGGTTTTTGGGCCTCCCTGGGGGCTCAGCCACCCTGCCCATCACCACTGCCTCTGCAT
>VYZR01041009.1:0-46471 GCA_013400675.1 Oxylabes madagascariensis | reverse complement strand
GCTGCGGGGTGAGCCCTCCCCCAGCAGCACTGTGCATGAGCACAGCTGGCCCTGGGGAAGCAGCTTCACCCTCACTTGCGGGGACAGAGACCTGCTTGGGAGCTTGCCAGTACTCCCTGCATGGTGCATGGCCCTGCTCCATGTCCTCCTGCTGCCCACAGAGGCTGGGAGCAGGCTGCGGAAAGGGAGAAGCAGCAGGTGCCCAGTGCACCTGTTCTTCTCAGCACCCACACTGAGATGCTGCTTCTTCTTCCCTGGGCTCTTCCTGGCCTAGGGATCCTCTGTTGCCATGGACTACAGGAGCCACCTTCATCTGTGCCAGCTGGACTGTCAGGGCTGCCCAGAGGAGCTACAGGGGATGCAGAATGCTGGTTGCCTCTTGCTCCCAGGGAATTTTGGGAAACATCTCTCTTGTCCTTTATGGTTAAAGAAGTTTGTGGCCACCAGGCTGAGGGAGTGGCTGGCCAGTCAGGGATGGATACAAATAGGAAGTTGGGTGAGAACAGGGTCCAGATTTCCAGGTAGGAAGGAAGGGAGAGCATTTCTCACTGGTGGATGTGTCAATGCCATAGGAAAGGAGCTTCAGGGGGGGAAGCAGAGGCCCTTATTCAGGCACGGGAAACCCCTGAGCCAGGCACAGCAGAGCCCTGAACTAACAATGCCTTTGGTCAAGTCACAGTAAAGGGCTGGACAGTGGGTGCCTCCTGCATTCCCAAGGGGCCCCATATTGCTCCACAGAAACCCCCTCTGTGGGGAGGAGCTGCCAACAGATGATTTCTACCTTTCTACCCACGTGCCAGATTGTATGGCTGTCACACAGGCAGGGCGGGCCGGATTTTTTTTGTCTGGAGAAGAGGAGACATCACAGGATATGTCTGCATGAGGGGATGGAATAGATAGCACAGGCTTCTGCATCTCTCTCTGCCCACCTGACTCTGCTGGATGTTTCATGTTTCTGTCATGAATGGGGTCACCCTTCACTTGGAGGTCCCTGAGGACTTGGGAGGAGCAGGCAGATGGTGCCTGAAGATGATGGGGTTGGACAGTGGGATTGGATCAGTCCTGTCCTCCTGGCATCCTTCAGCTGAGGCAGACCACCTGCTTACCTGGTGCTTACCTGGTGGTTACCTGGTGCTTACCTGCATACCAGGGAGCATGCCCTGTGCCCTGCGTAGGGATTTCCTTCTGTGTGGGCATGAGGGACAGTGCAAAGGTATATTGGTATTTACCATACAGACCCCATCCTTGTTTTTGCAGGCAGAGACAGGACATGAGCTTTCTAGGAAGCAGAATTTCTAGCGTCTAAAGCCCCGTGAAGGTACAGTCGCCTTCCCTGGACACAAGAAGAACCTCCACCCTGCTCACCTCTAAGCCCCATTTCAGCCACCAGATTAGAAAATCAACGCAGGTTTGTTGAGGCAGGCCAGGTCAGTGTCCATCCAGGTGCTATCACTGTTAACAGGCCCCACAGCACCTGGGGGGTGTGAGAGGGTGTGACTGCCCCATTTTCCCAAGAAGGTGTCCAAAAGCCCAGGCTTCTTGCCTGGTAGCAGGACCAAAGCCTGTTTATACCACGATGGATATGTGAGACAACTGCTAGCACATTCCCAAAAGGGAATAGCAAGAGGGATCATGCCAGGCTTGGAGAATATGGATAATCTCCTGAGAGCCCTAACAGCACATGTCCTTCTGTAACAAACAAAACATACACCAGGCCGCTGCCACACACTGCCAGTGATCCTCTTGGCTGTGGCAAGCCACAAAACCTAAGTATTTTCTCTTTTTTTGTTGTTTTTAATTGGCCTGGTAAGAGAACAATCAGGAGTAATTTGTCTCTGAAAAACACAGTCCATGTTCTGTTAGCAGTTTTTTGTTCAGGGCTTGTATGAATTGACAGTGCAGAGGCGTCAGAGAAATGACCCTGAATGGGCAGAAGCCCAGCTTGTTATGGCAGAGCTCAGCTGGGGCACTGGGAGCAGACCAAGCGCAACTGAGCGAGGCTGAAGGTGACTTGTAAAGAAGGTGACTCTTGCTTTGCTAATTCTCTTAATCTGCTCCAATTAGTTGCTGTAGTCAAATTGGTAAGTGTGATTGGTTGGTGCATTTTGGGAGGCACAGCGAGGATCAAAAGATCCTAATGTGCCTACTTTGAGCAGCTCAGAGATATCTAGTAGACTGCAGAATTAGGAGGATTTGTCGAGATCAAGTGAAATTTTCTCCTGATGGAAGGGTTCTGATTGATCTGGCCTCATTAAAAGAGCCAAAGCCTTCCTGAGAACTCTTCCTTTTAAAAGCTTCCCTCTTGCACCTGTTTTGGAATGTGCATGAAGGGGGCAGACCAAAATCTCCCTGGAAGGCAATTCCCAAAGAGCTGTGTGAAGTTTCACAAGGCTGAGCAAAGCAGGGCTGAGCCCTTCCTTCGGGTGAAATCCGATGAGCGCAGGGAGCAGCCCCACCCCATAGTGGGGGAAGGTGCAGCGTATTGAGGCAGTGTTTGGAGGCTGCTTTAGGACGAGGTGCTGCAGGGAAAACATCGGATTCGCAACTCACAACTAGTTCTGTCCCAGGAATAAACTTCAGGGCAAGGTCAGGCATTTCCTTGTGTTGGTGGGTGGGCAGGGGAAGGGAGCTCTGCATGGGTCTGCAAAACCACGTCAGACTAACTAACCTGCCATGGATCACACATCAAACTCCCTCTTGGCAATACAGACCTGGCTCAGAAGAGAGAGCTCCTGTCTCTCCCAGATGCTGTTCAATGGCCAGCTTAGTCAATACAGCAAGGCAACAGCTTTACTCCTCTCCACAAAGAAATTATAATCTGCAGAAAGATACCTTTGTAAGCCCCAAACCTCACATTCTGCTGTGGCACAGTCATACTCTACCAGCCCAGCCAGAGGTGGGAGATAAAGACACCTTATAGCATCTCTGAAAGGAGCTCCTGCTTGGGCTGCCTTCCAGACATGGAGGGCTGACTGCAAGGAGTTGCTTCAACGGCCAAATTCTAATGAACCCGCTTGAAGCTTGATAGAAAATGAAAAATTGTTTTCTAGACTCCCTGTTGTTTCTAGACTCCCTGTTTCACACAAAATCAGGACAAAATCTATCAGTTTTTGCAGATGTAAATGGACTGTCAGAGGTACAGGCTGACAGACAGCCAGGACCCAGGTCGTTGCCTATTTGAGTGCAGTTGCTCTGCTTTTACAATAAATGAAAAGATTTAGGTATTTTTTCAGACAGGATAGGACCACCATGCTGTGAGCTATGTCTTTGTTGTACAGACCCCTGCAGAGCCTCTGCACTGAAGCAGCTCTTTGCTCCTCATATACTTTCTTCCATGATCTTCCTCCTTCCAAGAGGATGATATAGTGGTATTTCAAGGGGGGAGAAGAAACAGGGACAGAAGAGTTCTGACTTGTTCAGAACTGCAGAAGAAATGACAATGACAGTGCTGCTGAAAATAAAACATGCAAGTTTGTTTCTAGCCCCTGACATGGAGCATGAAGTCCCAGTACTGAACCAGTTTTGCATGTGGCCAGGGAATGGGAGAGGGAGCAGGAGTTGAGGAGCTGCGCATGTGGGCTAGATTGACCACCATGCCTCAATGAAAGCACCTCTCAACCCGGGGCTGATGCTGCATCTTTTTATTTTATTTTTATTTTGCTTCATAAAGCAAATGCAGAGCAAGTGATAGAAGGAGGAGAAAGGATGGCTTGAAAACAAAACAAAACAAAACAAAAACCACAAAAAAAAACTAAGAGGGAAGAAGCAGCTGCTGGAGTATAAGTGGAAAGTGAACTGCCACAAGAAAAGTTCATAGATGCCAAGCCCGCACTAATTCTTAATAAAATACAATACTGAAAATAGGATCTGAGAGTCTCCAAAATACAATATCTTAAGGGATCGGCAATAATACAAAATAAGTTTCATTATGTACAAACGAGTTCTGCTCTTGATCTCTGTACAACGGTGGGAGTGGGAGGCATGGGGACATGCTCAGTGGAAGTGTTGGGGTGGAGGAGGGTGTGCTTGGACCCGGCAGTGGTTCTTTGTGCTGGGGTGGAGGATGGGGAATGCAGTGGTATCTGGTGACCAGCGGGTCCCGTGGGGAGAGCAGAGCAATGCTGAAAGATTTCCTCTTCATCACCTAAATGGCCACGCATGCACGATTGCAGCCAGCTGTGTCCAAATTTTCCTAAATGACTTGGAGGGGCAAACCCAATTTTCAATAGGGAAAAAAGAAGGATGTGAGGGCCCTTCCCTCACCTCTTTCAGTCCTTGAGCAAGAGCCATCCCATCCTTCCTCTACAGGAAGCCTTCTCCACTCCCAGCCTGGGGGAAGAGGAGAGGCTGGGGCAGTGCAGAATGAGTCCAGGATGCTTGATGAGAAACAAGCAGAAGAGATGCCTGTTGTGAGAACTGGCAGAGTGCACAGGGATGTCCATGTTACGCATGGGACAACCTGCCACATCCCCAGTCTCCGACACTCGTGTCCCACATTGTCCTTCCATCAAATGGCAGCTGAGGGAATGGAGTGAGGAGACACTTCCGCCTTTTTGCAGGACTTTTGCTGGAGAGGAAGAAAGATCAGAAATGGGTGTCTGGGTGCTAAAGAGGATGGCATAGGCTTGAGATGATGTCACTTCAACACCAAACTTGGCAAGTCTGGCCTGAGAGGTGGTATGGCAAGAGTTTGCCATCTTTGCCGTCAGCATTTAGAAAGAAGAGGTCTAAAACTGTCTCTGGTGATCCTGGCCAATTCCAACATACTACCTCTTTCCTGACAGATGTACCTGTCTCCAGAAATGCCAGTATGTCCTCAGTGGCTTTCACAACACTGTTGTGCACACAGAGGATGTGAGGGGAATGATGGCTAATCTGACAGCCCTCCAATGGGTTGTTGAGCTCTCCTTGGTGGTTCCTAGGAAGACCCCATTAGGCATGAAGCAGAATCAGGGATGGAAAGCTGGGATGGGGTTTGGGTTATGAGAATGTGTTTTTCTCACTCACTCTCAAAGGGGGAGGCCTGCAAAATGGAAAGTGAGAAGACCACTGACCTGGTTAGCACTGCACTGTAGGGCCCAAGCTAGGAACAGAAAGAAGAATACCACCCCTGCCAAAACAGCGGTGCTAAGGGTGGGGAGAAGTGGGTTGTGAGGGAAAGTTGTTCTGTCTTTCAGAGCTCTGGTTACCAGAAGCTGCTAGCTAATTTTTATGATGATTTATCCGTCTGGGATCGCTCTCCCCCACTCCGTTTGTGTGCAGATCTTTGCAGATAGTTGGTGTTGAAGTTACGTAGGCATGTCCATCAAGAGAAAACTAGAGCAAGGAAGAACTAGGTTTTCTCTCAATGGAAGCAGAAATATGCTAACATATGGAGGGCAAGGAATGAGCTCAAACTCTCCAGAGCCATCTCTCCAGCACCAGTATCACCCACTCCTAAAACCCTCAGGCAGGACAGTAAATCCAGCACTTTCTCTCTCCTTCAGGTGCATCTGATGTAGCCAAGGGGTACACATGTGGGGACAGCCCCCTTGGTCTGGAGGCTTTGGGAAGTGAGCTGAATAGTTTGTGGGCTTCCCCTGATCTCCCTCCTCTCCAAGGTGAGCCCACATCCATAGGGTAGTGCTCATTTAAGCAGGAGGTAAGGCCAGAGAAGAGGGAGTCTCAGAGCTTCTCCAGACACTTATTGCTGGTTCTGGCAGTCCTGTGACTCCCCTCAGAGAGATCAGCACTAATGGAGATGATGGGGAAGGGGAGGAGCTGAACCCAAGGCCAGTTTAGGGGTGTCTAAATGCAGTGTCCTCTCCTGCCAAGTCCCCTCAGTTGCTTGGTGAGGAGGGAATCCTGCAATCAGACAGATGAGGCCTTGAGGTCCAGCAGCTGCTACAAGAATTCAGTTGTCTCACTGGAGCTTGTCTCCCTGAGGAAAAGAAAAGACAAGGCATCAGTCAAGGTTCATTGTAGCCTCCTATGCAAATTCACCTCTGTGTACCCAGCTAGTTTGCTCTGACCAGGATGAACTCCTTCCCCAGGGCACTAAATGGCACACAAACCTGGGACCACGTGAGTCATCCAACCCTCCACGTCTTTATACAAGTGGGACACTGCTTTATGGACAAACTTTTGCTCTAGAAAATAAACTTGTTGTTATGCTCCCTGCCAGCACTGGCCTCCTGCAGCCACTACGCTTAGCTGACTGCCTGTCCTGGGCAGCTCAGCTGTCCTTAGCTTGCAGCAGAGGGGACAGACATGCCTGCTGCTTTACCCCCAGACACCATGCTGTGTTTTGGGCTCAGAAGGTGGCCCCACCTGCTTACCTCTCGTGGAATTGCTCTTTGAGGTGGCTGAGAGTTGGGTCAGTTCGGTTCTGGTCAGGACCCCCCTGGGTTTTGCTCAAATATTTAGCTGTTTCATGTGTCCTGGCCAGATGAGGCCTTCCCTCCTCAGACTGCCTTTTTTTGGCCTCCCACCCCTCAGGATGGTCCATGGTTAGAAAGGAGCTATAGCTCTCTTCTAAGGAGCCAGCACCCTCATCGTAGAAAAGGAGGCTCCGTGACTGAACTGGAAAAAAGGAGAGCATTGGTTAACAATGAGGACAAGGTCTCTTGCAATGGGTGTGGGTCATGATGGTGGTTTCAGCATATGCTTACCCAGCCTTGTCCATGTGTAACTGTGCAAGATACCCTCCTCCCCCAGCTTCATGAAGCAAATGCCCCCTGGACACACAGCCTCTTCAGAAGACAACCAGTCTGCCCTGGGACTTTTCCCTCATGTTCCTTCCTTTGACATTTGACATGTTTTGGGACAACGGTTAGCACAGGATGACAACAGGCCCAGCAAGGAGCTGTTATGGAGCTTGTACCACTGCCAGATTAGGAGTCTTCCCTTGCCACAGCCCCAGCATGTTGGGTAGGCACAGAGGTGAGGATGCTCCTGACCAGGGAGTGTCGAGAGAAAAACTGGAAATGGTTTGACAAGTTGAAATGGAGGAACCACGTTAGACTCACTCTTACTAGTTGTGTAAATGTCTGGTGCTGGTGTTGCTTTCACTGTCTGTGATGCTGAAGAGAATTCAGGGAGACAGGGCATCAGGGATCCCAGGATCAGAACGAAGCAGAGTGCCAGCACCTGGAAAGGAGATCAGCACAGAGTCAGTGCNTCACTGTCTGTGATGCTGAAGAGAATTCAGGGAGACAGGGCATCAGGGATCCCAGGATCAGAACGAAGCAGAGTGCCAGCACCTGGAAAGGAGATCAGCACAGAGTCAGTGCCACTATGAAGAAACACCCCCCCCACAGCACAACAACACGAGGCTGTGTAAGAAGATCTGGTCAGACTGACAACTGGCTACCTGTGGTCCCCACACAGGGAAGGGGCATGCTGTGCTAATCTCTATTGCAAATTCAAGACGGGAAGTCAGAAACTTCCTCTTGTTGCTTTATTTGGAATATTTCTGGTTCAATTGTGAGAACTTGCCTGTCCTATTGAAGAGAGATAGTGGAAGGCATAGCTGAGAAACAAGCTGAAAAAAAGGGAGACTCAACAGAAGGGACAAACTCTGCCTTGACCAAAGGGAACCTCTAACCATTGGCTTAGCAGGAGCTGTTGTGGGCTGTAAAGAAAACAAGCCCACTGGGAAAAATCTGTGAGGTACTACACACACAGCAAAGTGAAGCTACTATTCAAGCAAGGACAGAAATGACAGCAAACTGCAGGTGCCTAATACCTGATAGTAAAGGTACAGAATTCTAAGAGATTAAATTTATGCTTGACCTATAGATATGCAGGATCATGTGTCAGTGCCATCTGCTATCAGGCAGACAAGTCAGAGCTACTAGGCAGTGATAACAGGAGAAAGGTACGTGACATCTCCCCTGAAATCCCCCTCAGGTAGGTCTGGAGCTATCTGGAAATTCTGCCATAACAGTAAAGCTTCTGAGTGAAATGCCAGTGCTGATCGTAAGGGACTGTACAGAGCTTAGGGAACTGCCAGTACAGAGCAAGAAGGCACACATGGGAAATGGTACAGAGCCAAATTATTGAACACTCATGCACCATGCATGGTCTGTAACTACCTGCTGCCAGCTCAGTGATCAAACTGAGCAGCCAAAGAGGCAATGCATCTATTGGTGATTTCTACTACCTACGAACAAAACTAGCAAATTTGTCCTGGGTGGATGCCTGTGGGGACAGCCAGCAATTGCTTGACTGCTTTTCAGAAGTCACCTATTTTGGAATACCTGTGCCTAAGTAATGCACAGAAGCTTCAAGGTAATTTTGACCACCAGTGGATTCCAGGAGATGTGGAAGATGAAATCGTAACATGGGGATACTATGTTATGTAAAGAGGGATTTTAATTGTCCACTCTTCATGGCTGGTTTTAAAATAAGGACATTAAATGAAGGCAGCATAGATGCTGTCTAAGCATGTCGTATCAGGCACATGAAGAATTTAGAATCCTTACTCAACAAAACCAGAGGAAAAAATAAATTCTGAATGGATGTTGCTTGGAATTATCACAGCCAAACACACAACTTGGAGAAAAGGGAGCCAGCCCTGTAAAGTCTGTTCTTTCCTTCTAAAATAAAACAGGCTTTTTGGGCTGAGAAAGAGCAGTATACTTAACATCTTGCTTTAACATGGCTTTCAGCTGGGGTTTTGCAAAACAGCACTGTTTTTACTCTGTTTTGTTTCAGGTTAACTCTGATGCTCTGATTCACTTCTAGTTCAAGCTCTACAACACTTCATAACAGTAACTCTTGGATTGATTCTGAGTAACATTTATGTCACAGCTTTTGACCATCTCATTATTTGACCTCTTAAAATTGAGGGAAATTAAGCTAAGAAAACTACTGCAAAACCATTTGGAAAGGTGGAGGCAAAATTAATAATAAAAAAAAAGACATACTGAGAGTGTATTTATCAGAGGGTTCACTGTCAAACTGTGAGGAAGTAGCAGATGGAGTAGCAGAGAGATCTGTTACAGATCTGGCAAGATTCATCCTTTTTAAGCTTGACTTAAATGATGGACTGTATCAAACTGCAGATGGGATAGAGTACAAGCAGACCGGCTTTTGGTCAGTATTCAAATTTGGAATGATCTTGACCATGGGAAGAAGTGGTCCCAGAGAACAGTGGGAAGATCTATACAGACCAATGTGGACACCTGCTGAGAGCTCTGAGGTGGCAGGAGTGATTAATAGGGGAAATTCATCAGTGGCTACATGTTTCAGCTGTTCTACAGAAGAGGCTCTGGGAGTTAAACTGATGCATAAGATGGGTCCAGGTCAGTGCCACTTTGTGAAGGGCAAATCTCAGCCCAAGCATTATGAACAGGCTTTCTGGCTGGATTTGTACTGGCTTTCAGGTGGAACACTATGCCCAGCTTTGGGCCAATACTTCCAAGAAGATGCAGGGCCATTTGAGAAAGTCTGGAAGATAGCTCTGGGAACAAGCAGTGATTTAGTAACTCAGCCTTCGAGGGAAGACTGAAGAAATCATGGTGATTTAGCAGACCAGACTAAAGGGAGTTGGTCAAAACCAAGACTTTTCAAATATGTAAAATGCAGCTGGACAAAGGGAGAATAAACAGATCTTGCTTACAGTGGGCAGAAGAAGTTCTAATAGGCTGAAGCTGCTGCAAGGAAGATTGAGATGAGATAACAAGAAAGCTTTATCTGAGGAAGATAACATAGCACTGGAATGGTTTGCCTGAGGAGACTGAGGACTGCTCATCACTGGAGGCCTTCAAGAACTGGCAGTACAAATATTCAGCAGCAATGACACAGGGCTAAAGAAGAAGGGTAGCCTGCTCTACTCCCATGCTGCAAGACACAAAGATTCTACATATCTGTCATGATAAGGAATGCTGTATTTAAAAATGGAAAATGAGAACTCAGAGGCTTATGAAAAGAACTGGTCAAAGATAGGAAAGCAAATTACAAATTCTTGAAATGCTTCAAAGCTAGGAAGTCTGAGAGAGTGGATGTGTGGGCTGGGATGCCTGCAACAGAGGGAGAAGCAAGGAGACATAAGACATTGTTGGGAAGCTAAATTAGGTATTATATCAGCCTGTAGCACAGGGGGTATCTGGAAGGCATCTCTTCTAGACTTGTTTATTCCAGGTAGTATCACTGAAGAACTGCTGGAGCCAGGGGTGCTCTGATGAGCTGCTGCATTAAGGAGCAATGAGTCACTGGGCTCAGCTGGGTCACACCCAAAAATGTGGAAAGAACTTGGGAATGAAGGCAGAGCAGGAAAAAAAAAGACAGTTATTAAAATCTGGTCTGACATGGGGGCAGCAAAGAGTAGCAAAAGGTTGAGCAGATTTTGAAAGGAGGAAGTGCTAGAAATTACAGAGCAGGGGCTCTGGAACCAAGGAAATTCATTGAATCAGGACCAAAAAACAATCCCTCAGGACACTGAGGGTGCTGAGAAAGTGGGGCAAGTACCTCACCATCTGTTTGCATTTTGTGACTGCTAACAGTACAGAAGTGATAAACAGATATAGATAACTAACTCTGACAAATCTGTCACGAGCAGCTACTATGACAATCCTGTAAAGACATCAAAGGGGTGAAGATTAGATTTTTACTATGGATCAGAAACCTTCCCNAAAAAAAAAAAAGAGATGAAGAATAAGCAATTGACTCTATTTATGGCTACACACTGGCACGCCCTAAAACTCCTCAATGAAGCCAATATTTATTAACCATGATCCTCCACTATGAGGCAAACAGGGATTACCAAAACAACAGACAACCCCGAATTATTATGGTTAGTCAAAAGGACAAAGAGAATTCCAGCTGGATTTAACAAAGTTTATGTGCAGGCATAGCAAGAACAGATGCCATTTCTTGCTGATAAACACAAGGTAATGCCCACTGGGATGAATACTTGAAGTGTTCATCTGCCCTGCTGAGTTAAACATTAAGCATTACCAGCTCAGCAAAAGAAAACTCTGCCCATTATGATGGAAGCTCATTGAAGATTTTTGCTGAATGGCTAATAGCTAATGAAAAGCAAACAAAGTGCTTTTTTGCCCAAAGAAGAAGGCAGTGAAAATGCAGGAATTATTCTAATGTTGTTGCATAAACAACTGATGTATGTATGACACAGGGCCCAGCTCTGGTTACTGTAACACAAAAGGAAAGAGCAGATGTAACTGACAACAGAGCTGGGCAGCAGGGAAGAGGGCAGAGATAGGCAATCATCAAAGCTGTCTGGAGAAGCATGGCCAATAAGGAAGATGGAAATGAAGCTTATACCATTAGACAGGTCCCAGTCTGCGTGGAAGCCATTTTATAAGGTCTGGAGACTTTCCCAGCTACCAGAGCCTGAAGCTTCTGTAACTGCTGGAGCAGAGTCCTGTGATAGGAAACAATGCATATCAAAACTTAATAAGGAGGTAGAAGCCAGTAAGTGAGCCAAGAATACCACTACCCGTTTCATATTGTACCTTGATTTTCCCTTCTTGTGAAAACAAGTATCTCCGCTTTCCTGTATATTGCTTTAGCTCTCTGACCAAATAGGCTTGGGAAACAAGAAACAAAAAAGGGGTCCACCACCACCTTCACTGCACCTACCCACTATTATGAATGATCCATTCATTTGGGACTCCTGGGTGCCTGAAAGGCCAGCCAGTCAATTACCAGAGCAGTGGAGAGCCAGTGTACCATGAAACCCAAGCTCTGGCATGGAGGCTGAACTTTGTAGACAGGTCAAACCTTTCACACAGGTTTGCCTCTTCCCACCTCACTCAAAGACACATACTCTGAAGCTCAACCTGTGCCCCAAACCGTGGTGGAGAGAGAAATAAGAAACAGTTGTGATTCCCTTGAGCTTCTTCAGTCTTGGCAAATTCTGCAGAGGGATGTAGGCAAAGCCAAATCTTGAGTTCAGCAATTAATTCATTCTCCGACTGCCCTGGCTGAAACACATGCTAAGGTCTCTCTGCCCCATTTAACTGTTCATGGACATCTGCACACGTAACACAAAACAGTGGTTGGTGTTAACAGGAGCTACTGAACCCTTCACTGAGCTGGTGAAGGAATCTGGGATGAGGGAGACTACAGAGCACATAGTTCCCAAGAGTTGCATATTATTGAAATGGAGTATTGCTGACTTTCCCTCTGGGAGCACTGACTGTTCTACACAAGTATATTTCAGCTTTCATAAAATGCCAGGTCCTGGAACCAGGAGATTGCAGGAGAATCCTGGCTTTATCCCTTTCCAAATCCTGTTTTGCTCCCTGTACATGTGGAGAGAAGCACAGAGTGTCCCACTGGCAGTGCTCAAAACCAAACCCAATTAGAAAGAATACAATGTGTATTTTAGGGGGAAAAAAAAAATCTCTTGGCTTTTAGGCCATTCTCCTGATTTTTCAGGGTGGGGCTCACTTTTTCAGCAGCAGGACTGCCCACATTCCCTGCGAGGCTGGGGGGCAAGATGTGCCCCATGCATGAGAGCAGCTGGACAGCTGTATCTCTGGCAGACAGGAGACCTCTGGCTCTCGCACACCTCAGCCAGACCATGCCTGGCAACTCCCAGTCCCATCACCAGTGTCAGGCCTGGAAGCCAAGGTCACTGCACTCGTGTCATGGATGGGAGGAAGATGTGCAGTGGAGCCTCTAGGAGTACTCCATGAGCTCCACAGGGGAGTGGGCGAGGAACTAGCTCTCTGGCTGTGGTTTTCCCCTTCAGTTCAATCTGATATAAATGGAGCTATAGAGACAAGCATTCCCTGCAGTTTACCCTGCCCTTGCTCACACCTGTTGTGCCCAGTAAGGGGGGGGCAGAGCTGGGCTCTCCTCTAGCTCCAGCTGTCCATCCCCACTGCAGGGTGGAAGTCTTCATTATTTGCTTCCAAGGAAGCAAATTCCCCTGATGATTGGTTGGCCAGCTCTGCATATTAAAAGCACAAGTGCTCACCAGAGTTTTGAGTGAGGAAACCCAGAGCCTTGGGTGAGAGAACTTTGGGGCTGTGGGAGCAAGCTTGCTCCTTTCAGGTGAGCAGTAGCAGCAGATGAGACAGAGATTCTTTGGGCTTGCTTTGCCCAAAAGAGGCTGAGAAAGGGCTGCATGCACCACATGCACAAGGAATTGCCCTGGATTTGGTGGAAGTTGGGATCTCTACTTTTATTAGAAGAATGCGCTTTCCCTGTATTCACCAAGTCTGTTCAGCTTTCTCAAGAGAAACCTGAAACGGCCACAATATGCCCAGGGCTTTCTATTTCTCTGAAGAGCCCAAAAGCAGAAACAGTGGGTCTGAGAGGCTGGTGTGAGGGGCCTCCCTTAATGCCTCTGCCCTGGAGAGAGACAGAGCCCTGGAGGGGAATGGAGAAGGCAGCATGAGCCCAAAGGATTGCAGGGAGAAGGACAAAAAGATATGGGAAACATGCCTTCCCTCCCTCCCCTTGCTGCGGAGCGTCCTGGCGTCCCAACACAAACATTCCAGGCTTGCTAACCAAACCCAGCTGCCTCATTGCTGTCACGGGCTGAAAAGCAGCACCTTGCCAAGCAGCACCCGGCCAGGAGCTGGGGGAGCCTGCTTTTCTCTTCTTGTCCCCCCGCCCCAGCACTCCTGACTTCCCTTCCTATCCACCCTGCGCTACCCACAGAGGCTCAAGTCTAGCTTCTCTTACCTGTTTGCATTTTCTAAGGTCTCCACTTTTTTCCAGAGTTCATTGTTTTCTGTTGTGTATGTCTCTACCCTACAGGAATAAAACGGATCGCCAGTTAGTCACAAAGGCCAGAGAGATTAAGACAATACAGTCCTTGCTTTTCATGCGGTATGGAGGCTCAGTGGCTTTATCCATCACCTGCAGATACGGTCTTGAAGTCAAATATTACTTGGCCCACCTGATTGCAGCCAGCCCCAATGGAGCAGGGATGAGACTGCAGGTGGACAGTTACATGTGACAGTTCCAGTTCAGGGTCTTTGGAGGGTTGGGAGAGACAGGAGCACCTGGTTACAGGCAGGTCAAGTCAGGACAGACCCAAAATTATGCAGACATTTCCATCACTTCCAAACCCCGCTAAGAAGCATGAAAAAGGAGGAGGGGGACAAAGTCAAACTCCCTCCCTGAGAACCTGCCCTGGGCTCTGCGCCCTGGCTGTGAAATCTAGGCCGTTATGTGCAAAAGCTGGCCGAGCTCCGACTGCAGGCACTTGAGGGCAGCAGAGAACCTGCAGGCTCCTTCCCACCACTTCCGACGGGACAGTGTTGGGCTGCAGCTGGGACAGGGAAAGAGGAGTGTCTCCAGGTCGGGAGAAAGGTAAGCCAGAGACACAGCCTGATCCTGCTGGAGGTTTGCAGCACAGCCTTTGAACCAGGCGTTCCGTGCAAAAACAGGGCTTCCAGCAAAAGCAAACTGAATGGGGAAGGGCCCAAGTACAGGTTTTGACAAACCAGTTTTTAGTAAGCCAAGCTGACCAAAGACATGTTCTGTTAAAAAAAATCACTGAATACGGCTTTTGGTTCACATTTAAACCTGGCATTGTTTGAAAGCCATCTGTCAAAGCAATGCTCTAGCGTAACAAACTGCTGAGTACATACAGACACCACAGCCACATCTGGGGAGGAGGCCCCCGTACCAAACGCCCTGGACCTGCCCCTTGAGTGAGGTCAGCCAACTCCCCAGCCCTGGCCTGAAGGTCCCCATATGGGACACTAGCTGGAGGTGATGTGCTCTGATGGCTGAACGTACCCATGCACACTGAGGTGCCTTGAATCATCTGCTTTAATTGAGCATTTCTGTGCAACTACAGAAGATAAATAGCATCAGGGAGAAGAGTTAATTAAAGTTGGATTTGGGGGTTGTTTTTTTCCATTTGGTGATCTCAGATGGTGTTAGTAACTGGGAAGAAGATGGTAATTACACAGAAACATGAATTTGTGCTTGGATTCCAGCATTCTTCTTTGCCTGGGAATGCACGTTAGGGGTTGCTAGTACAGGAGTTATTTTCTACCCAGTCAGTGTCATGTGACATCACCTTAGGCTTAAGCCTATCAAGCATAGGAGAAAAACAAAGTTGCAAGGAGAAAAACAAAGCTAATGCAGAGAGTGGAAGCAGGGGAGAGTGGGGAATAACTGTAATGCAAGGTTTTTCTTGCTGTCAAGTGTTTATGTGTCCACCTTTATGGGGAGAGGGGGAAAAAGCCATGATCAGTGCCCTCAGACACCTTGCCGCTTACAGGACAGACAAAATAGAAGCAACTTCTAATGGGGAAACCCAAAATCCCACCTTGTTGGCAGCCAAAATGACCTGTGTTTTGCAGGGAACCAGCCAAAGGAAGCAGTTGGAAACACAAAATTTCTTGACCAATCTTTATCCCGCAAGAGGATTTCTAGGAGGGAGGAGAGTAGGGGCAGGATTCCAAACCAAACTCCTGGGCAGCCATCCTTGCACAGAATTGTATTTTTTGAGCAATTCTGAGACAAAACACTAGAAAGGGGGACTGTGCATGAACAGGATTCCTGTTTTCAAAGTAAGACTGAGAAGAAGAAACTTACTTTTTCTCTAGACATTCCACATACTCCTTCTTCTTCCTGCGGCTCTCCTGAGCAGAGATCTGTGAGAGGGGCAGAGGGGAGTCAGTATCATAAGCCTCTGGACATTTCTTTGTGGTTCATGCATCTTGTCTGTGTCCTGCACACACAGCATCCTAAAGGCAATTGGGGAGTTGCCTTCCAGTCTGCCATTCCTGCTGATGTCTAGGGGAAAACTAGGGGCGATGGGATGCTGTAGGTATGCAGTCTTCCTTGGCTTGTAGCCTGCAACCATTTGTTGCATTATACCCCTAGCAGCTGAGAGCATCTTTAAGGTTTCTTCCACTCCTCTGATTTACACGGTATGTGCTGTGGCCATTGGGGCTGATTCTGCCCCAGGCCACTTCTGAGTCACTGGGTGATTAGTTCAGTCTCTCCCGTGTTTCTCCCCCAGGATGCTTTCTAATCTCAGTCTAAAGTCTCACAGCCTCTGCCTGGCTAGTGAACACTCTGCATCACCCATCCTGCACCACGCAATGGTTTTGGTTTCCCCGTCCTTGCTACAAGGCCTGACCAGACCAGTTTGTCTGACCTGTGGACCCTACCCCTCGCCACACACTCCCAGGACCTGGGCTGTAAGCCACGCTTCCCAGGTATGGCTGTATGCAGAGCACGCAAGCAGAGATGCCCCTGGCACCATTTTTGTGGGTTGGGAGGCTCATGCTAGTGTACCAAAGGCATGATCCCATCTTTTCTGAGCTGCAGTGCAGCTGAGGAGGTGAGGGTAACTCTAGTGCTGGTCAGCTGAGGATGCTCTGGAATCATGGGAACTGCATGATTACATTTTTTGCAGTCACCTTGTTCTTGATTTTCCTTCTGACTCTCTTCAGTGCTTTCTCCTCTGCTTTGGTGAGGGGCAGCTTGGTAGGAATAGGGTAACCCTCTGCAATCAGGGTGCGCTTCTCCTCTTCAGTCAAGAGCAGTGGGCCAGAGGTTCCTTGTAACTTCTGAAACACACAGAGAGCATCCATCAGGGTCAGCAAGTTCTACCCCAGTGATCCTCCTTAAAGCCTTGCAGAGCAGCCAGAGGCTGTACACATCAGAATAGAATACACTGCTGCCTACTGACACCAAAGAAGTGCAGGGCAGTGCTCTTTCCTACTCTCAACCTGATCCTGGGGGCACAGCTCAGCAACTCCTTTTCTCTTTCACTTGGGAGGGCATCTGTTCCTTCACAGTGAGGCTGGCTATGCACTTGCACTGTAGGACCCTGTCAACAAACTTTTGGGCAACAGTAAAAATGGTCTGGTTATGGGAATTCTCAGTAATTCCTCTCTCTCGTTAGCCTTCTCAGAAAGTCCTCTTAGTGCATAGGCCACTTCCCAAAGTATGGATGAAAGACAGCACCTGCTAAAACAAGGTAGCTGCTGGTAGATATGCAATATTCATTCTGCCTCTTCTCACTCCTGTGAGCACTTCTTGTCCCCACATCCTTGTGCTAAGACATCACATTGGCTTGACAGAGCATTTCAGCTTAGAGACCTTACCAAGGGCAGGAACCTCCATATAAGCCCTGGAAATCCTCCAAACCCCTCTGAGCAGCAAGAAGCCCTGTGTCCCAGCCCTGTTGCCAGCTTACATGTGGTGCTGTGAGGAGAGGTGAGGAGGAGATGGCAGTAGAAGAGCGAGCAGCAGGCCGGGCTGGGCTGGAGGGAGGCAGGGACCGAGGGCTCTGAGATCCGTCACTGTCACTGCCATGGCTGCTGGGTGGAGTTGGAGGCATCTGCACCAGATCATCTACTGAGGAATAAGAAGATCGAGTCAATGGCTCTCATGTCAGCCTGTTGGTACAGGCATAGGGCCCTGCCATAACAAAGGGCTGAAAGGAGAGGGTGATGAGTTTCACAAGATGGGGTGAGTCTGAGAAAAAGGCTTGACTGAGTGCTGCCTTAGACAGAGGTTAGACTGACCTCAAATGTGCTAAACTAGGAACTGCACAGGAGCTGGCAGTGCTTTGCCAAGGAAAGGTATTTACAAAACAATAAGGTACTCTGGTGTCAACCAAAATGAAGTAAAAAGCCCATGATGTTTTGCTCCCTAGCCTGTTCACAAGTACAGGAAGCTCTGTGAGAGAAAAGCTCTTCCAAAAGCACTGCAGGGCTCACACACTTGCCAGCATACTTGATCCAACAGGCTCCGGTCACTCAGTTGTTTTCCAAGCACTTGAAAACTGTCCCCACTTTGTACTGGAGAGCCCTAGGGGCCTTAATGGAGGTGGGAATATGCCTGAGGAATGTCTCTCTGCGGCAGTGGGAGTTCCCATAGTGCTTTCATTTGTGCATCGGCAGATTTTCAGATGCTTGGGTTTCTTTCAAATTAAACTGGATCCTGAATTTCCTGACTTTCAGATGGTTATTTTTGGATAGCTCTACAGTCTCTCTGAGGATTTTAAAGGCACTCTTGCATATTTCCAACTCTGAAGTAGCCTGTTTTGCCTGGGAGTCCCTGTCCGAACGATTTTGTGCAGCTCCTGATGCAGGCACTGATCTGAGTTAGAACAGTGCAGTGCCCACTCCTCTATTTTTCTCTGCCCCAGTGCTACCTTATATGCACAGCTCTGCCTTTAGGTGTTGTCTTTTCACTCTGTATAATAACAATCTATACCTGAGTAACATAACTGACCAGGAAATTCTATCTTCTTACCTGTGGGTACATTTAGAAACTGGTTCACTTCTTTGGGTTCAGCTTTGATCACAGGTGCTGGAGCCATTTCTATAGGAATCTGTGGAAGAGATGCAGAAAGAGCTCTTGGCCACTGCCACCTCCCCTACCCAGAAGGCTCCCACCAGTTCTGTCCATAGCCACTGCTCCCCTGCTGCCTGTCCTGCCCCATCTCACAGCTCTGCCCCAAAGGAGCCTCTCACCATGAACGAAACCAAGAGTTCAAACATAAGCCCCTGAAGTCTCGGTTGCTGGGCACACAGAGTGCAAACACATTTATAGAGGAAGTGGCACTGGCAGATGGATGTGCTGCCAAGCAATGCACTGAGCTGAGTACCTCCAAAAGGGAGATGACTTTTATTCTTGCCAATTCTTCCTTTGATAGACCTAGACAGTGTAATTTAAACCAACCCCTGCATTACCATGGGAAGTCCCTCTTTGAACTGCCTTCATTATAAATGGGAGTATAGAGGTTGTATAGAAACAGAACTGTCCTGTTCGTGGGATTTTCACCAGGAGCACTGGGCAACTGTTTCCAATCGGAGGGGACTGAGAGATGAATAAAGATATTTACTCCCATCTGCGTTATGTTGCCCCTCAGCCTCCTGGCTTGCCAGCCCCCAGCCCATCATAGGGTGAAGTTTTCACACTAAACAGACATTGCAAACTCCTCCAGACTGTAAACACAGCTGAGAGAGCACCATGGTATGGCTGCGGAGCATACACAGCAGAGATTGGAGGGCACAGCAAGTTCAAGCTGTGTAAATAATAGAGGAAGTTTGTGCACAGTTTTGGCTGGAAGAACCCATTTGTTTTGGATGGTTGTTTAAATGGGAAGATGTTCAACATGAGTGAAAAAAGGAAGTGAACCCCAGAGATGCTCTATTGTTATCTCCTGAGCTGCTACAAGATAAGCAAGGTCTGTGTGAGACTGGTCAGACCTTCTCATCCAACACAGCTGGACTCAAGGCCAGCTGAACTAAGCTCTCAACTTACACCCACATACCAGTGGCATAAGTGAACATCCTTCAGACAAACAGACTTCTTAAGAACCCAGATATGACCAAAAGGGTTGGCCCCTTGTTATACAGA
Organism: Oxylabes madagascariensis; assembly: GCA_013400675.1. NCBI lineage: Eukaryota > Metazoa > Chordata > Aves > Passeriformes > Timaliidae > Oxylabes > Oxylabes madagascariensis. The sequence continues at coordinate 27,166 of VYZR01041009.1, read as the reverse complement.
AATAATAAATCCTGCAGCTTCATAGGAAAAAGCAAGCAGGACCTGGAGTGGGACCAACATTTCCAGTGAGCAAAGAGTGAGAGGTCATGTGACAAGTCCAAAGCCATGAAAAAGACAGTGGCAGAGCAGGGGTCTATATGCAAGAATAGTGGGGTCACTGGCTACACATTAATTGACACTGTTCTCTGAAACATGAAAATAAGCTGAGTGTGGCTACAGAAATACTGGCAAATTGGAGGGGACAGATCTCCAGTATGTGCAAGCTTAAAGCTTTTGGTTTTTGTGCCAAGGAAACATGCTTATATTTAACCAAGATTGTAAAGCCTCCTGCGCTGCCATTTCAAGAGGAGAATGACAAATAATGCAGGATCTGGGCTTTGTACACCTTCTCCCGTCTGTTCAGTAGCTAAATCGCCTTGCAGGACCCTGCAGTCACATGGCTGTCTCTGTATCACCAGGGGTGCTGCTGTGTGAGAGCCCAGGTTCCCGACAGATTTTAGATGGGCTCACCTCCTCTGGGAGTGGCAGTCTCTGCAGAGGGTTGAGGTTCAGCACTGGTATGGAGCTGGCAGGTAGCTGGGACTCAGGCAGGTCTAGAGGCAGGTTCTGTTCCTGTTTCACCATGATGGAGCAGAGCTTGGGCCCCAGTGACCACACTCCATTCTCCAGCTCTGAAACATGCACAACATGAGAGTCAAAATCCAGCAAGAACAGGGCAAGGGAAAAAAAAGCCATGCAGACAGCTTCCTCTGACTGAGGAGGCTGCCTTTCCAAGTTTAGCACTGTCACCACACAAGCATGTGCAGGCCCACAACACAGAGTACAAAAGGCAATGAATCCCAGCGTGTGCCCCCCAGTGTGTGGGGAGCAGACAGGACAGAGATAGAGGAATTGTGTCTCTGCTGTGCTCTGACTGTACAGCCCAGCTCTGGAGGACAGCTGCAGGGTTTTTTCCCCCAGTAATGTCTAGGTCTCATCCTCTGGAGCTTATTTATATTTAGGGCCCAGTGAGAGGAGGATACTGGGCTGTTACTCCTTAGGCAGCATGGCCAGCATCACAGAGCTGCCAGGTGTGTTACCAAGAATAGCACCATCTCTGTGCTGGAGAGCTGGTGAGAGGCAAGCATGATGACAGCGAAAGGCTGACAGTGCTGCTTTGGCCTCCTGATGATGTTGTGCCAAGTACCAGGGCTTTGCTGCATGACAGAAGAGGAAGGTCCATTTCTGTGGAAGGAAGCCCATTGCAGCACATGCTTGTGAGACTGCTTCTACAGCTGCTCCCCTGAGTTTCACCTCTGAGACTCTCTTCTCTACCCTGGGCTGCTCAGGGGACTGCTGTCCACAGCTGTGCCCTGCTGCTATTGCTGGCAGGGACAAGAAGCAGCAGTGAGGGAAAGGGAGTATCTGAAGAGAACTGAATGGAGCCATGGGGGCATGCTCCCCTTGTCTCCTGCCTGCTCTGTCCCATGCACATCTGTGGTGTGTGCCTGGCTTGCCAGTGGAAGTAGAGATCCCAGATAAACTGCAGATCAGATAGGAAAAGGACTGCTAGGCAGGAGAGCTTTAGTCTTTGCTCTTCAAATGCTTCAGCCTGCCAAAAGGCTACTCCTAGCTGGCCTGCAGCCTGCACCCTCCTTCCTAGTCCTCATCCCTTCCCTTTCCCTTTTTATCTGACAAGCAAAAATACATTTGGCTTGACATAGGACAAATTATTGCTAAGTGTGTCACCAGAGAGAGCTCCAGTTGCTTCCACAAGGCCACAGTCCGACTCCCTCCCTAACCTCTCTGCACTGCACTCTGCATGCAGCATCTCAGTCTGGCCCAGGGATGTTGCCTAGCTGTCTTGCTGCCCAGAGCAGTTCTGCAGTGCAGGCCTCAGTCCAGATGTCTTGGTAAAAGGAGAGAGGGAGAAACGTCTTTCTCTGCTCCAGAAAAGCCTGCACGAAGAAGAGTACAAACAAGCAGCTGTTCACATGGGAACTGCCATCTGATCTAACTTAAAGGTACGTTAACATTGTCTTTGCCCTGCTCAGCCTCTGTTGTCTTCTTCTTTGCTTGGACAGAGTGGTGTTAAAGCCCAGACAAGAATTATATATGATAACACAGTGTTGGCCTTGCCAATGGAATATGTTGTTTTCCTGTCTTTGGTCTAGCACCTTATTTCTGCCTAGACAGGTCTCTCTAGCAGATGTTCATTCCTTCCAGCTGCCTCCGTGACCGGACATCTTCAAGCACAGATGCAGCTCCTGTGGCTGCTGTGTGTGTGTCTCAGCTGCCTGTGCTGCTCTCAGCGCTGCTGGATTGCTTTCTAGAGCTTCCCACAGTGCAGCAGGGCTAATGTCATCAGGCAGCATCTCAGGCTGGGGTGCACTGCACAGCTGAGACAATGCAGAGCCCACTGAGCAGCACAGAGTGCATTGTGTTTCCTCTGCCCTGCTAAGGACACCGAACCCACAGCTGGTAGTGAAGTCCTAGGTACTCTGGTATGCAGACAAACCCCTTCTGATGGAAGGAGGCGAGGTGTCCCACAGCCACAAGTGTTTGTGTCCAGAAAATTTGGACTGACTTCTGCCTTTCACAGAAATGAGGGACCTTGAGGGATCTTTCAGTCAATCCCACTGCTCTAGGCAGTTCAACTAAACCTTTGTCAGTCCTGATAGATGATTCACTTGAACCTACCCCTTTGAAAAGTGCTGAAGAGTTCACAGCTTCCCCCATTTCAACTCTTCTATGGTTTTGCTATTCCCCCTGTGGAAGCATTTTGCCTACTGACTAGTCTGAAGTTCCTTACTGTCATTTGAAGCCTCTTCCTCCTCATCCTTTCTGTTGCAAAGATCTGCATTTCTCTTTTTCTCAGCTGTGTGGGGTATCCTCTGTCTGTGAGGGCTGCTGCTGAAGCAAGTTACCAGACAAGGGAGAGCAGACCACCAAGGGCTCCCCCTGGTCAGCCTTGACTCAGTGAGAAAGCAGCCCCCAGCGTTGTCAGTCCAGACAGGCCAAGGAGCAGACACCCAAATAAGCATGTGCCGTCCTCCCATTTCCTGTCTACATTCTGACCCTGCTCTCTTTCCCACCCTCGGAGATTCATCTGGGGAGTGATTGGGTTACAGAATCAGAGACAAATAAGCTATCAGAGGGTCAACGAGGGACTGAGGAGCAGGCATCTTTTGTGGATACATCTAGGTTCTGCTGTCCGACAGGATGTTTCAGAGGTAACACTGTAACACTGCAGACTTCACTGTATGTTGGTGGATGAGGCATGCCAAGACGCTCATCTCTGCTCTTGATACTCTGTACCTATTGGGAAGAAATATGGCTGAGGGATATCTGTAGCTGCCCAGGGTTGAGGAGGTGAGGCAAAGAGCAGTGCAAAAGCAGGACCTGTACAGGAAGGCAGGCACTAACCCGAGTCTGGTCCAGTGCCCACTGTTCTGCACTGTTCTGGCTCCCCCTGCTCCTGGCATCAAATCACACCCTGCAAAACTCAGGGCTGGTACTGAGAAATGAAGCAGCCAGTCCGTATGCACAAGCCATCTGGAAAGCAGACTCCACTGATAAGCAGGGTCACAATGCACCCAGTGGCTTGCCCTAGCTGACCTGTGTTAGTGGGAACCATGTGGGAAGGGGCAGGACTTGGAAGAGTTTTGGAGATCTGCAGAAAAGCTGGGAGAAAGCTGATAAAAAGCAACCCTCAGCCAGCTCCAAGCCTAGACAGAGCAGGGGCATTCCTGAGGAGCTCTGCAGACTGAGCAGAGCTTGCTTAATGTTAAAGAAAAAAACATTTCTGGGTAATTAATTGGAACTGAATGTCTAAAAGGACTGAGACTGGATGGAGCTGTGCCAAAAGGACTGTACAGTGTTGCAAATACTGGACCTGACTCAGGGTTTCACTAGAATATGACTCACATGCACTTATGAGCCAAAAAAGCCCTGGAAAGATGACCTGAATTATCTAGCTGCAGGACTGGGTGTATGGATACTCCTATACCTGGCATCGTAATGCTAGGCCTTACTCCCTTATAAAACTGATCTGCACTCTCAGAGAGCAAGTGGCAGACCCATCTCCAACTCTCCTGGGTTGTACACCCTGTGCTGGCCTCTGCCCAAGGATCAGTGTCACACTCCATTCAAGAGAGTCACAGCCTTGCCTTTGAGACACGACAGCTGAAAGAAGGGCATGTGCAGACACAGTGGAGAGAAGCAGAAATGGTGCTAAGTGTCTCAGAGAGGAGTCCTTGAGATAGCTTCATGCAGGCAGTGTTCATTTCACGGCTTTCGACAAATGCATTCTTTTGACTTCTCTCATTCTCAAGTCTTATCCCCTCCTATTCATTTTCAGGGGCAAAACAAAGTTGTGTTTATTTGTNAAGCTTTTTTAGTACTAAGGCAGAGCTGCTTGGCCTGCCATAAACCTCTCTCCCAGCATCTCTCTGAGATGCCCCTAAGGAATGTGGCAGATGGTTGTGCCTTTTCAAGGACCAAAGAGGTAGCAGAGGCCAGCCTTCTCTCCTTCTGCCTCGGTGTTTGTACCAGAAAGCTGGGACCATTCCTAGTCATGAGAGGGAAGCCTCTGTCCCAGGTCTCACTGTTGCTCAAAGGAATAGCTGTCTTCTGTGTATACTGAGCCTGTGCCACTGCTTTTTCAGGCAGCCTGGTGTCCATCAGCTGTTGGGACACCCACACGATCCCACAAATTACAGGACTCTCTGCAAGGACAGCTCTAAAAATACCCAGCCATCATAAATTATCCTGAAATGAATTGTTTTAAAAATAAGTTTTGAAATGACTGTTCCTCTCTGTCTCCTGCTAAAAGATCTGCTGGTAAAGAAGCCACTGAGCTTTCCACATGTACCAGTTCTGGTTGCAGCCAGAGACTCATGTTTCCTATGTGCAAGCCAAAACCCTACTGCCTGATGCAAAAATGGAGCTCGATCTAGGGCATCCACACCCAAGTTTGCAGGGTCCTAAAAAGACATTGCCTATTGCTTGCCAGAAGCTGGCAGCACACTAAGCCACAGCCAATTATCATCCTCGTAAATAACTGCAAGCCCGGCAAAGGAGTAATGTGACTATCGGAGCACAAAGGGAAGGAAAAAATGAGGGCTGTATTTGATAACAGCAAATCAAATTCTTCCCTGGATCAGCCATGTGCAAGCCCCAGGAATAGCCAGTTTGTCCTTATATATGAAAGCCAGCCAAAGCCTCTGCTAACAGATGTGTCCAAAGCTGTGCAGTGTGCACATCTCATGCTCACCGTTAGCATTATCCTCAGTCTTGACAGGCACGAGGGGGCTCTGGGGAGCAGAGTCTCCACTGAGGGAATAGCTGTGCTCTGCCTGGATGCCTGGAGTGGGTGGATCCAGGTCCATGTCCAGCAGAGGGTTCTTCTCAGCCAGTACTGGGTCATCAAAGAAACTGCTGAAGAGGTCATTGGAGAAATCCTCCATGTTGTCAGAGAAGTGATCCAGGTTCTCTGAGAAATGCTGAGGAAAGACAAAGGGAGAAAGAGCATTAGTGTCAACTCCAAGAGGGATCTGAGAGCCTCCTCTGCACTGAGAGTCAAACCTCGGCATCAGCCCTTTTTGGATGGCAAAAACCAGTTCCTATTTCTCAGCTGCATTAGTCTGACAAAACCACTTTGAATTAAGATAGAACAGGATGTGGTGCTGTAGATCACTGCATGTTTATCTATGCCACAAACATGCATGAAACTTTTCTACATTATCTTATCTACCCCTTCCTTTGTATCTATCAGTGTCTTCCAAACATCATCACACTGTGACAACAAAACGAATAGAGTACAAGGAAAGAGATTCTTGTGATGATAAAATGTAAGTGTGGCAGAAAGTCATGGTCTTCAGCACCATGACAGACACTTTTTCATGTTCTCTGCCAGCAGCAATGGGCACATTGATGCCCCAGAGAACATCAACCCAGCTGCTGATTTCTATCAGGGAAAAAAGATCAGTTGGATCAACATAACAGGAAGGCCCCCTGTTGTATTTAATTTCCTCTGGGATTTAACAGCCCCTCTGTAGACCATATGAGGCTGTACTTCAGCCAGATAATGCCTGTGAAATTCAGCTCCCCGATGAAGTTTAAACACTACAGATGGGCTGTTAACAACAAACAATCATTCCACTAATCATTCCAGTAACAGTCAGTAAATCTGGCTAGTGCTGCTGCAGAGCTGAGCTCCTGATGCTACAGGGAACCTGCTTCCTTTGAGGCATATCCTCCTATTCAGAAGTCAAATCACTAACTTTTCCATTCGCTACAACAAAGCATTAGTTGGACAGGGAGAAAAATGATGGCTGCCAAACACCAGCTGAAAAATTATCCCATTTGTTGGCAGATTGAGGCTTCTGGCTCAGGGAGAGGAAAGAAAAGACAGATAGATTCAAGTGACTATATTACACAGACAGAACTGTGTAACTTAAATGAACTGGAGAGAGCTCAGCAGAGTCAGACTGGGTCTGTCCCCCCACCCCCTGCCTGGAAAAGCGTCTCAGTGGGCAGAAAGGCATTGAAAGCAGTATACTGAAATACCAAGAGCAACAGGGTATGAATGAGAGTGGGAGAGACCACATAGGTCCTAGAGTGGAGACAGGAATGCCAATGAATTCCAGTGTGAGAGCTCAGCTCAGGAGAGAGCCTGGCTTCTAGAGAAGCACGGGCTGTGTGCAGTCCTTTCCTTCCCCAGTGCTAGGGCTGAGGAAGGAGGTGGCCAAAGGACCCCGGATGCTGGAGTCTGTAGGTTCCTGCTCCTACTGGAAGGTATATTTGTTTTACCTGAGCGCAGTACCACTCTGTCAACATTCCACTGGCTGGCAGAGCTTTGGGGTGAGGCTGGGGAGTGAAGTAGCCTCTGGATGAACAGACCCACACTTCCCACCAAGTGGGGAAGGGAGATGGTAAGTGGCAGCAATCTCCAACATGTCAGTGCCTTTCATCCTCCAACATCATCCTTCAGCTGCTCAATTTAAAACCTCAGATGCTTACAGAGCATGCTGGAAGTGGGGATGGAGTCCCTGCTACCTGCATTCTGCCTGACACGAGATTTCCCTCCATTCACTTCCTTCCCACTTGTCCTCCAACTGCCAGGAGTGACAGCCCAACACACGACCATCCAAGGCTTCCCTGGAGACCAGACACTGCACGTGCAAGTAGGGTGGAGAAGGCACACTCAAGCTAAATCCTAGTGTTGAGGCCCTCCCTGTGATGTCTGGGCTAAAGTTTTCTCCACTTGTTCCCACAGCAGCAGCAGAGTTGGTGGGGTAGTTTGGTAAAATCTACCCAGCCATTTCCAAGTTGCCTAGGAGCATTTTTGCCCTTTTGACTCAAGTAACAGAAAACACCTACCATCTGTGGGGAGTGTAACTTCAGAGGGAGCTGAGTCAGCAGATGGAACTGGGTTAGATAGTTATCTAAAAAGCACTGGAAAACCAGGTTTTGTCCTATCCTACAGCATAGAAGGATAAAGAGTTTGGAGTCCTGAGCATTAACCCCAGAGAGTGCCTGCTCATGTAACAGCTGTTCTTTGTCTTGTGTTCTCTAAACAACACAAGCAAACACAGGATGTGAACACGATAGCCTTATGGTAAGGGCGAGAACCACAGAAAAGTGAAGGGATTAGAGTGCTGGCTGCTAATGCACCACAACACAGCAGAGCTGGGCTGAAGTCATATTACTGTTGTGACCATCAAAACTAGAACCACTGTGTAGCCATGGAAAAGAAGCAGAGCTGGATGGACAGCTGTGGGGAGAGCTGTCTGTGACACTGCCACATGCTTCCAATTTCTTTCACAACTGTGCATTAACAAAGGCAGAGGTGGGATTGAAGAGAGTGAAGAAAATGCATTCATGCAGTAGTTACACAGATTATCTTTTAGCGACATCCCACCCACATTTAGAACAATGATCCCTTGGTCAGTCAACAATCTCTCAATTGTTGGACAAACCTACCTAGAGAGAAGAGGCGGAGATGCACCTCTGGCTTTATTCCAAAACAAAAAAAAAATCACCCCAGCAGCTGCTGAGGAGTGAGAGATGAGTAATGAGTGCAAGGGACTGAGTATCAGAGCCTTAACACAGGCACCAATATCGGCAGGAGTAATTTCAGATTTCTGAATGTTTTAGACACCACACAGGAGACTTGCTGCTGGAAGACCTCGCTGTTTGGAAATGAGGATGAAGGCAACACTGTTCTCCCAGAGGTGCGGGAGTTCCGGTCCCCAAGAGACCATTCTCTCCCAAGAGACAGAGGCCTACTGCACAGTACAGGAAAAACATGGGTGATGAGCAGAGAATGAAACTTGCACCCCTGCCCGGGAATCCAGAAATGTTGAGGCATCTACCCCTCTCTGGGCTTCTGGATCTTATCCTCCAGGACAATAAAATACTGGCAAAGCCTTCTCATCAAAGCAGCCCATTTCAGCTCTCACCACTCACCCATATAGCAGTCCAATATCTCCAAACACAGACGGTGGAGAGAAGGGAGCTAGCCCATGAGATTGGCCAGAACTATAGTTATTATCAAAGGGGGCACCAAGGATCCAACACCCTCAAGGAGGGAGAGCACCTAGAGCTGACACAAAGCTGGAGATTGTTGTTTTACTCAAAGAGGGTGGCGGGAGGCAGAGAAAAGCAGCAGAAGGAAGGGTAAAGCAAACAAAAATAGTAACATGGCTTTGTAGCTGGCTATACCCACAAAGGAAACTATGGGACCAGCAGGAAGCTGTCATCACATCCCAGGAAGACTACTGGGGCTCTTGGGTTGACTGTTTTCTCCTGAAGCCAACAGGTATTGTTATTTTTAGACTTCTAATTTGTATAAGATAGCTGTGCATGCAACCACATGGTGAGAAGAAAGAGTGTCCTCTTGTCAAGATCCTACTGTGATGGACACAATGAGGAGAAACCCAGAGTTTATTTTGGCTAGATGCCATCAAACCCACTACTAATTAGTTTAGATTGAGTTTGTTAACCCAGAATATGCAAAATTTGTCCCACTCAGCCTAATTTTTGGAGCTGCACTTATGTGGCAAAACTCAGAGAAAGCTTCAGCCATACTCTTCCTTTGCATGTGTGAGAGAGGCTTCAGGAAACTAGGATATGGTGACTCAGGGCTGTGTACATCACAGTAGCATATGGCAGGGTCCATGCTCCAAGTTTCTGAGCAATGAAGAGAAGCAGGTTTATCACCTGACCAAGTGGATAGTAGCTTTATCCTTGATGGAATAGAAGGTGCTGGCTGGTCACTAGCCCTCTGTTCCCACTCAGGCTGGGGCTGGCACAGCTAAAGGTCTTCATGTGCAGCCACGAAATGACACGCCTAGCCTGGGCTTTTGGCAACACAATGGCAACGAAGGTCTCAGCAGACCAGGGAAGGTCCAAGAAAGAGTCCATGGAACTTGGGTGTGAATGAAGGTGGAATGGACAGTGATACACAAGCACAGCAGCCTCATTCTGTCACAGCTTCTTCAAGACCAAAACATCTTGAGAGTGCCTTCCAACCAGGCTGAGATCAGCCAGCTCCTGCTCCTCAGAGGGCTGGCCAAGAGTTTCTAATTGTGACAATGAAGGACTCGGCAACTCTGCTGAGATTCTCCTTTAAGATATCTCAAGTAGCTTTCACGCAGATGGGTCTGGCTTTAGCAAGGGGGACCAGTCAACTGGGAAACTTGACCCTTACCATCCGGGCCTAGAGGGAGTGGGTGTGCAGTGTACTGAGGGAAAACAGTTTCCAGATGGGATACAAAGCTCACAGCACAGTCTCATTTTGCATTATTCGCTCCTGTTATCTTCCCCTCCCTTTCACACCCTCCTTCCTTCTCCTTCTAACTATGCTCCAAAGCCAAGAAATAGCACGAGATGTGTTTCCAAAGCTGTATTACCAGTGAGCGGTCAGGGAGGGGGCAGCCAAGGGACAGAAACGCAATGGCGAGGATGTGCTAGATTTCCTGATCCAAGCCTGACTTCTGGCTGCCCATCCCCCTCAAACTCTAGGAGGACAGGGAGGCAGCGCCCAAAGAGGATGAGCCGGTGTGTACAGGTATGGGGAGGCAACAGCCATTGCATCTCTAGGCCCTACAGAGTGCCTTAACTTGTCCTGGTACCACAGTAGAATCTGCTCAGGCTGAGACCACCTCAGCCATGGGGAGAGAGTGAGAATCTGTCAGCTCCTGGCTTCTGCTCCCTCCCACTCCTGGTGATCGACATAGGCACTGACTCTTCCAAACATATTTCCACCACATGTTTTCATCCTGACCTCATGCTTAGGGTTGTCTAAATAGCACACTGTATGTGCGTGCGTGCACTTCTCATTCAAACACCCTTTCCTGTTGTACAACAGTTATCTTGGGAGCTAAATGTAAGGCATCCAGATATCCAAATGCAAGCTCTACATATACCCCACCCAGAGCTGGTGGTAGAACTCCGGAGGCCCCAAGCAGAGACTGAGGGACGAAGCCTTCTCCCCTGCCTGGTTGCACATGGGACGCCTAAAGGTAGCACTCTTGCAGCCCCGTGGCACCATGCATGGCTGAGGAGGTGATGACTTCTTCCCCCTGGATCCACTTCTCTGTACTCATCCTGGCTGCATTTGCCCCTCCTTTTCCCTTTCATGCTTCCATTCTTTGACTGTGACTTTCCCCTTCCCACCTCCAGCTGAGTTGTTTGGACACAGTCTTCCTTCAGGATCAGCCTGGTTCTCACAGCCTCTCTCGTCCCATCACAATGGTCTCGCTCCAAAGAGAAAGCAGTGAGGGGCTAAATCCAGCTGGGCAGCAGCCCAGGCCCAGGAGACGAAAGGCCTTTGCAGGTTGGAGGTTCTGCTCATGCTGGCAAGCAGTGAAGATGGGGAGGGGATTCTTCTGAGTTTTCTCTTTTCTTTTTGAAAATTTTTTCCTATTTGCTTGCCAAGATAAATCTCCTGTCCCAGCTGTGACATCTGCATTTCCCTTCTCTGCTTTCACTAAGGAATGAAGCCCCCTGCACTCCAGCTGCACAGCCGAGGTTTTCTTTACATTCCAGGAAAGAAGAGCCCATACACTCCAGACAGTCCTTCTGCTCTCTTTAAAATGCAGAGAATTTTAGACCTTATGAAAGTGAAGTTCTCAACGGTGTTAATAAGATTCAGACAGGATGGACAGATGCTTCGCACACTTCTCCACACAGCCAGTAAGTGCTTGTGCAACCCAAGGGGCACAAGTGATCACCCAACCACCCCTTGGCTGCCACCCCTCTGCTGCTCCTCCATCCTGAACCCATATTGCTCTTGCACCTCACATATCACAGGTCCCTGCTGCTCCACGCCTGGCCTGCCCAGGCCCCTGGTGTACCTGAACAGCTTGCCACTGACCTGCTACCTCCTTGCTGTTGCTGCTTCTCTGTGTGGCACGGCCAAAGCACCAAAGGCCCAACTGCCTGTCAATGCCACTGTCATTGCCCTCCAGAAGCAGGACAGCTTCCTGAGCAGCAGTACCCCTGTCTTTCCCAGGCTCTGCGTCAATGCCCAAGTCACCTGTGACTACTTTCAGCATCACAACCTTGGCATGTATGGCGGACCAAACACTCCAGACACCCCAAGGTGGCAGGTTTTGACTGATCCTGATCTGGAACTAGGCCCAGAATTTGCTTCTGTCTGTAGAATCACAGAATCACTTAGGTGAGAAAAGACCTCTGAGATCATTGAGTCTAAGCTCTGACTGAATACCATGTCAAAGTGGAACGTGGCACCAAATGCCACAGCCAGTCTTTCTTTGAACACCCCCAGGGATGGTGACTGCACTATCTCTCTGGGCAGTCCATTTCAGTAACTAATCACCCTTTTTCTGAATAAATTCTTGCTAATATTCAACCTAAACCTTCATCCTATCTCTAGTTGCCAGGGAGAAGAGGCCAACCCCCACCTAGCTACAACCTCCTTTCAGGTACTTGTAGAGAGTGATAAGCTCTCCCCAGAGCCTACTCTTCTCCCCGCAAGGCTCAGGCGCAACTCGCTGTGNCGCCCATTGGCCGGCGCCGCCGGGAGGCGGCCAATGGGAGGCGGCTGCCAGCGGCGCGGCGCGGCGCGCGGGAGGAGTGCAGGGTTAGGACGGAGCGGCGCGGGCCGGGCCCGCTCGTCCGGGCTGGGAGCGCCGGGACAGCGCCGCAGCCCCTGCGGCACGCAGGGCCCCCGCGGCGTGCCCGAACCTCCCCGGCGGGCAGGACAAAGCCATCGGCTGACGGAGTGGGTGATGTTGAAAAGCATGTGCACAACACGGACCGCATGGAAATTCCGTGGCCGAGGTTGCAGCCGTGTAACATCCAGCTCAGAGTTCACAAGCCTGCAGTTCATTTGGGAGAATCTTGGGAGGCACCAGGCGCAGGAGAAGAGGGCGAGTTAGGTCTTTAACTTAAATGCTTCTGCCCCTGAAAGAATAAAGGGAGTAAAAGATATGTGGGAAGCTGAAATCTGCTAGCCTGTGACTGGGTTTCCCATCGGCCCCAACGGAGGACTTGGAGTGCTGCTAAAGCCATGGACACTGGTGTCTCCACACCTGGCACCACAGTGTTCAGCATAAATGGGATTAGCAGCCGGCACCCGGCACCACGGGCAGTGGTGATGTGGGAGAGATTGGAAGTGCCCTGCGAGGGGAACGACCGTGGAACAGCACAGGACCCAGGCTGAGGTGATTCACAAGTGGCATTGCAGCGTGCCCACAGTGGTGCAGCCACTTGCCTGCTCTCCCACCACCTGTGGGTGCCAGGTTCAGAGCAGATGTGCATGGGCTAGGGAGGAGGGGAGAAACAGCAGCCTCCCCTTGGGCAAAACAGGCTCCACTGACCTGGGTTGGAAAGCAGCTACAGTACGTGGTTTGCCTATGGCATGAGACGAGCTGAATCTGCAAAGATAGGAACACCTCTCCTCCCAGCAGTGGCACCCTGGAGGATAAAAACAAATGCCTCTGCTTTTCAGCATGCTTTTGCTGTTTGTATGCTACATATGCAATGAATGTCCCAAATTTCCTTTGGCTTACAACTGCCTTGCAGCTGACTCCGATAAAAAAAAAATTAGAGCAGGACTTAAACCATACGCAGTACTGGACACAACTCTCTCAGGATGAAACATTTGGATCAGCTGCTCTTAACCCTCATTTGGCAGAAGATTTGGGGCAAATTTCTAGGAGTTTGTGAAAGGTAAATAAAAAGCTTGTCCTGCTAGGCTTTTTTGGAGCTTGGAGAACTGAAGACACCTGCTTGCTACAAAACAAAGCCGCCCTTATTTCTAAGCCATTGTGATGGCAGCTGGGCTGTGTTCAGAGATGCGTAGGAGCTGTTCTCCATGGGAATGCAGGTATCCCTGGGCAAGCTGGCAGGGGTCTCTTCCTCTTCTTTGCTCCTTCCCAAGCCAAGGTCAGTCCAGGCAGACACTTCACACAAGCAGTAGCCCTTAGAGAGAAGCTGTATTGTCATGTCTGTCCCCAAATCTCTGCTGTCTTGGCTGAATTGGTGTTTTGCCTGTTTGTGTGAACGCGGCAGCCTCAGCTGCGTTTGCAGCAGGCTCCCAGTGACACCCTAACTCCACACCATGATGGAGCTTTCAGCTGCTGTAACATCTGGGGGTGGGAGCTCACATGAACTTCGTGTCTTTATGTGTGAATATATAATCCATCATTTTTGGGAAGGCCCTATCTGCTATGTTAACCTGATCCACCTCCACCCAGGTGTGCCCTTGCAGGGCCCATCCACCCTTCCTCAATCCCACAGGGGCACAGCAGCCAGAACACAACTGGGTGTCCGTAGCCATGTCTGCACACCCCAGCGATGTGTCCCTAGCCCAGCCCTGCAAACCTAGAGGTGAATCTACCTGGAAAAGCCTACATGGATTTAATTGTGTGTGGCATGTCTGCCTGGGCAGTTTAGAGAAAAAATCTGCTTAATGGTGAGGGATGCACAGTGTAACAGCAGGCAGGGCGAATGAAAGAAAATACTGGTTTATTCTGTGTGACTCTCTGTGAACTATACTGCCATGCTGATATGAAACCATGCCACACTATCACCAAAAGACATGGAATCACCAAAAGACATGGAATGCAGCATGAATGTTCAATACAATTAAAAATAAATTAGAGAGGTGCAACTGCTCAAGCCGTTGACCAGTCAGCGGGATGGGAATGTTTATTCAATAACCAAAATAAATTAGAATGAATGCCACTCCACCATTTCTTCTATCTTTTTTGGAAGCTTCTGGACCTGGCCAGTAAGGAGTTGAAGCTTCCAGAGATGGCAGATCTCTGCTCTTACACAGCTCGTCAGCCTCATGCCATTATGGGCATTTTTTTCTGCGTCTTCCAAGAAAGTAACAAGAAAGACACAGTGAGAGATAGAGGAAATCTGCTCTGGGAGATAACCAGAGAAGGAGGAAAGGTCTTAATTATCTTTACACTCATCTTCACTTGTCTCATTGAAACTGTTTTTCTTTAGTGCTCAGAGAGCAAAATCAGAGATAATTCACATTTTGTCCCCTGGCAGGTCCCTGGAGACCCATAAAGAAAAGCAGACCTTGAAAGAGGAAGAGCTGTACTCTGTTCAAGTCCAAAAGCTGAGGCATGCAGCTAATACCAAACATTACTGGTGGCTTTCATTCCTTGGGCCTTTGTAAAGGGCACTTAACAGAGCAACTAAGTCTGGGCCAGCTTATTTGTGACTCAAGGATTTGAGGGATTTTCACGTAAAATCTTGAGAGAGCAGGAGCTGGGACTCTCTTCAGTGGCCAGGCTGGGCAAGAGTTGTGTTTTGCATGCAGCAGACTGAACAGGGTCCTGCACCAGGACAGTTTTCAAAGCAATTCAACTTGGAATGCAGATTTCTGACCTTCTGCCAATATCTCAGTGGAAAATCTGTGCCCTAAGCAGCAGATAGGAAATTAAACTTCATCTCCAATGCTGAGGGTACCATTTTCACCTCAGCAGTGAAGCTGCAAAAACCAGAGTCTCTGGAGAACGGGGAAATCCTTCCCAGGCTGCAAAAAGCAGTAACACCTCTCAGACCATTTGTCACTACTGGGGTAGCCTGGATTAACACCATCCTGGGGTATAATGAAGATATGCTGGTGAACTAGGGGTGAAAGCCTTGCATTTTCAAAGATAGGAATGGATATCTGATGGTCAGAGATCAGGCAGTCACTTCAACCATGGGATGAAAATCACAGATGAAGGAGAAAAGGAAGCCTATTAAAACCCAACACCTGGCTCTCCAGATATCCCTTTTTCAAGCCAGAATTCTCCACAACAAGGCCCAGCAGCCACGGACCCTGTAGCTGGTGAAAAGAAGTTGAAATGTGGAGATGTATGGTATTATGTACTCAAGTAATGTCAGAAGCTTCTGAGGAGAAAAGATCCCCTGTTCCTTTGAAGCCAGGAAACCTATTATACCCTGAACCCCTGCTGTGAAAGCTCCTTCGTCTGAGATAAGCAGACATCTGCACCCCAGCACTGGAGTGGTCTCTGCAGAAGCTGGTGGATTTGGGAATCCATTTTCTGGACATCCCTGGACAAGGGAGATGATGGATAGCCTCATGAGTTTTAGGGTTTAGAGGAACCACTCTGGTAATTAAATATGGTTCCTTACAGAGCTGAATGCGTCCTGCTTCAAATTCGTCATCTGCAATTTGAGCTCAGTTTAAAGGCTCTAGATACATCCAGACCTCTTAAAAAAAAAGAAAAGAAAAAAAAACACCCCACACCAAAACCCAACACAAAAAACAACCAACTGTTGTAGAAGAGAAATACAGTTACCAAACAAATGAGTCACTGCATAGAGAAACTCTCTAGCTGAAGCCTCCAAAATGTTTTCTCAGGCTTTTCGCTCTTAGATGAACAAGTCCTTACTACCATAGATTTTCCTGAGAACAAATCCAAGTCACCTTTTCATCTGTGGAGTGTGGTATGGCATGGCCACCTTGCCAGGTTGTTCTGCACGCAGGGAGAACTTGAGGAATCATCTAATGATGCATATAACACCATGTTAGCAGCATATTCAAAGATTAAATTATCTTTCTGTGTAATTAATTGCTTTTATTATTATTTGATTATGTTAAATAGATTTTAACATAATCAAATCACAGTGGAAGTGAGTGATTCCTGTGGCAAAAGAAGTTACAGTCCTGCCATGGTGGCCAGTGCTGCAATGCAATAATGAAGACTGTGTGAGCCTTAGAAAATCAAGGCAAAATCTACAGTAGTTTGGCTTCTGGACATTCTTTCAGACAGGGTCTTACTTTGCAGATATATAATTCAGGATAAGAAGCAACCTTTCAGTATCCATCATGGTTTTATGTGCAACAAAAGAAAAAAAGCATCAATGAGATCTTCCCTTTTTGTCCCTTAACCTTGATTCTAAGTGAATTTTCCCAAGTATAGTGTTCTTGGTATACAGGAAACCTTTCACAAGTGCCCAATATGTGTCTCAGCACAGATCCAGTCCCCTGCTCCTGCCTGGATCCTCACAGCACCAGACCTTCTCATGCCAACATCTTCCCTCCTGCCTCTGCTGCTTGATACCCCCCTGCTTCACTCCTCCTCCTTCCTCCTGTCTCTCTCTGAAAGGGTGCACACATCTGGCTTGCCTTTATTGTGTGATAAATCTCACCCTGCATCTTGGGTTCATTTTCTGAAAGTTTTGAATGGTGTCTTGGAAATGCTGTTGGACAATAGGAGCTCTTTGAACCCAGGCCAGCTGGACAGGACTCCTTGCATTGCAGCTGACATGCAGGCTTTGGCTGTCTTTCTCGACTCTTTCCTCTCTTTTCTTTACAACATTTGAGTTGTCCTCAAACTTTATTTTTGGAGTGGGCAGTGCATTTCTGAATCTTTTCATCATTATATTAATTATGGTCATGACTATTTCTCTTTCTGCTGGCATTCCTGGGTGGATCACTCCTCTCTCACTTAATATCTTGGGTACAACTACCTTGGCCACAACCCACTCAAGCAGTGACTCAGAATCCCTGGCCTGTTCCCAGGAGAGATGCAAGAGTTTTGCCAATTGGTTTAAAAAGAGGCAAGCGTTTTCCAGAGCTACTCTCTCACTCAACAGAGCTGAGCTGGGTGGAAAAGCTCAGCTCTGTGGTTCCAGGGAGTCCATCCCTGGTGGACAGGCTGTCCCTGGGTTCTTATGAAAGCAAAGCCCTGCTCCCTTTGCATGCAAACAGGATGACTTCTGAACCAGGCAGTAGGATTCTCCACTGAAAATAATTTTGCTCCCTGGGGGTCACTGCACTCAATTTCCTCATCCCCAAGCCCCTGGAGGAAACAAAGCTAAGGGAGGCATGTGGGCAGGATGGGGCATTGTAAGGGAGGGAGCACTGGATGCTCAGGTCAAACTGTTGCCTAATGTATCGTCGCACAGCTACCCACATCTTGAGTCAGAATGGAGAATGGCATAATCTGAAGCAGGCCCTCATATTGCTGGGTTTGAGGTTTGCTTGCAGCAGTGGTACACGGTAGAGAAATCCCAGCTTCATCCTCTGAGCATCTCAGACTTTCCCAGCCATGCAGGAGGGTGGAAATTGCTCTGATTCTAAAGGCAGGAGGGGACCTATGGCTCGACTCTTTGCCCCGCTACACGTTGAGTTTACGGACTGAAGAAGGCTGTTTTGTTCCTGTGACTTAAAGACCTCCAAACAGTGTGCTCTTATGGAGGCAGACATACAAATCTTCTTCATTTCATGTGCTAGGAAGGACATAAGAAAAAAGATGGCTGGTCTTGGTGTGATATGGCAGTCTCCCACAGAACATGATGAGAACCTGAGCGAATCCTTCTGACTAGACTGCACTGCCTCCTGCAAATGGTACTGAGTGACAGAGGGAAGAGGACAACAGGCCTTCCACTGTCAAGAGTGGGTACTTGGCAATGTCAGACCAGATCCTTCCCAGCCTCCCTTCCTATGTGCTGGGAAGGCCATCCGCTTCACAGGGCAGTCAAGAGCCCTGGTGTTCTCTGGTGCTGGTATTTGAAAAGAAGAGGGACTGAGATCATCAGCTGCTTTTTACTCCCATCTACCAAAGGGAGGAATAGATCTTGGGTCAAGTAAAACTCTCCTTCCTCCTGTTCTGCTGCAGGGTCCAGCAGGGCAGGAAAGCCCATGAGCATCTGGGAACAGTGGTCCCGCCAGCCCTCTCTGAGCTGGTGTTGAAGGCTGACCCAACTCCGGAGCTCAGCTGCCGTGGTCCAAGTCCCAGGCAGAGGTGTCACTCTCTCTCCAGCTGCAGCACGGTGCAAACCACAGCCCTGTGCAGGGCTGCCTCTCCCGGGCTGGCAGGCTGGCTGCAGCTGGCCTCTGCTCCTGCTGGCAGGGTGGCATTGCTGCTTCTGCTTGAGGAATGCAAACCGCCTGAGCTGCGCTTGAGGATTGGCCAGGAAAAGTCCACAAATAGCAACAGGAAATCAAAATGCCCGCTCCAGACATGCACTTGATATGAGGCCATCCAGCACAAGGAGAAAAATCAAATGCTGGACAACGAAGATTACATCATGTTGTGGATGAACATGTGAGCCCATCCAGATGGGGCCATGCCAACAGGTCCAGATGGCTCAGGAATGCTAACGGCATAGCTACCTCTCTCATCTTTGGTTTTTCTTCCCTCTTTCTTTCCCTATTCTCCATCCCTTCTGGCACCCTTCACTCTTTCCCAGAATAAGTAAATAAATCCTCTGACAACTCTGTGTAATTCAATTTCAGCAAATATCAGGCATCTGGGACCAGTGGATGGGCAACTAGTCTGGAGTTGGGTCTCTGGCACTTACTTGTAGGTATCAAAGCTGCTGGGTGACCTCACCACACTGTGTGGCTGCTGCGCTTGACACAGTGATGTGTGCCTTCACCTCACCTGAGACTTCAGCTCCAGGTCATAAAGGAAGAAGTTGCAAGGGCTGTTTGCTTGGAGCCTGAAGCATGCAGGAAAATTAAGAAATCAGCATTGCTCCTGGTCTGCTGCAGCTCACCCCAGCTGCTTACAGCTGCCACTGACTGCTGGCTGTGGCTGCAGCTACAAGGGGAGGGAGAAAACAGTTTTGCTGTCCTAGCATGCAGCCTCTACCTACCACCCTGGTACTAATTAGCAGCAAAGAAAGGAACGCAGCAACCCCTGCTCACTCCCCAGTATTGACCAGAGAGGCATCTGCTGCTACTTCGCGCTCTCTCAGCATGATAAAAAAGAGCTCAAAACCATGTAAGAAAAAAGTGAAAGGTACGTGCTTTGCCAGGTCTGAAAAAGGGCTGCAGGCCATTTGCTCATTAATTACTGCTAATCCAGCTGCTGGACTGCTGCCAACTATATTTGACAAAACCTGAAGAGCAGGAGAAGGATCAGAAAATGGAGCAAAAAAAAAGCAACCTCTGCATCACTCCTCACAATGGATGATGATGATCCTAACTTTACAACAGGCCAGACACAGTTACTATGAAGAAAAGGCACCTCCAAAGAAAGGGAAAGTGCAAAACCATGCACCGAGCAGCAGGAGGAACCAACATGGGTCTTGAATGTCCTGCTAGGGACTGATAAAGCCATGACATTCTGATATTGTCAGCTTGTTACCTCCTTCTCATTTACAAACCAGCAGAGGAATGGTTTGGGAGTCTGAGAACTCAGCCCAGCACTGACCATGCAGCAGTTTGGGGCAAAAATGTAACAGGGTGCTCTCAGCAAGTTGCACCAAACTGATGGAGAAGTTGGGTTTTGTGCCTGAGCCAGGATCTGGTTGTACAGTGGAGTATGAGGTATGAGTACAGCCCATTCACTGGATTTATAAAGCACAAATTGTTTGGTTTTCAGTAAGGCCCAGAGTGGTCAGGCCAGTAACAGCATAGGCCAAAAGTACTTTAGTTTAAATCCTGATGCTGACCAACGCAGTCATTCATACTGACACAGAAAGATTACTCTGGATTAGCTTGAAGTATCTGAGGTCAGATAGAGACACGTGCAGTCTGCAGGGATAAGGAACAGGAGAGGGATCAGGTATAGCTGGGATATCAGTGGAGAATAGATCAGCCTAACTGAAAATGTGTCGGATTATCATGCGTAGCTGCAAAGTCATTGAAAAAGAGTCCAACCAGGGAAGCAAAGTAATAGCTCCTGTGGACATTTCCTGGCAGATACTTACTAGCAAAACCCACTCCAGTCTTAGTTTTCGTTAATCTGCTTCACCCACTGATGACACTGCTCCTTTTCAGTAAGAATAAGGATGTCCACTTTTTTTATAGTGAGCAAAAGCTGCATCACTGCAAGTGACACCCTGAGGATCACCCACTAAGAAACTGGCAGAGCCAGGACTGAAATACAGTTCTCTCATTCCCAACAACCTCACTGCAGCACTGTCCATAAAGACAGGAGAAACACAACAAAAACAAACCCAGCATAATTCAATTGGTAATTCAGTATTTGTGGCTCAACAGCACCTCATCAACTCTGAGAGTCTGCCACATTTGCTTGGAAAGAAGAGCCACATTTCCAGCACTCCCTGGGCAAAGAGCTCTCAGATTGAGAGACTGAAAAGTCTTTGAAAGAAACCTTCCATCAACAGTCTTTACAAATGTCAGAGCTGGTTTCCTCCTCCCTGAGCTTCCTGGCTTGCAGTCCCTCCCCCTGGGACAGCAGTGAGCTTAGCCAAAAGCACCTGCCCAGCTCCTTCCTTCAACTGTCGTGAATTTAGCAGATTCATTTAACATCAAGCTGCTCTGACATGCAACAATTAACTCTTGAGGCTCTGGAACTGGGTCCTCTTCTTCATCCTGGTCTCCCTCTACCTTTTTACCCTTCTGGAGGGGAAAGCTCTCCTCCAAGTAGTGAGAGGGCTGCAAATATTGCAGAGCCAGAGCAGGTTCTCATGGTAGACCTCCTGTGCCTTAGACAGCAGAGATGGGTTATTCTTGAGCTGCAATGCTCCCCCTGGATGTGCCATGCCATCAAGAGAAGCCAGTGACCCCATGACACTGTGGTGGGGAGCCAGCATGGAAGATGGTGTTTGAGCATTGATCTAAGAACGCTCACCCGCAGGAGGAAATGCTGACAATCCAATAGGAATGTCCACAACCAATGTAGCATCCAGTTCCCTCCTGTGTAACACAGCTGGTGGCAGGCCCAAGCTGTAGTACTCCTCTAGCCCTAGCTGCCAGGTTCCTCGCAAGTGAGCCCTGACATTCCTGTTGCAGGAGAACTCCTGGCACAAATTGCTCAGCTGAAGGCATTATTTTTGCATCTATTCTAGGAAAAATACTAACTGCATTTTGAGCAGGCTTTGCTAATCGGGTCAGCCAGACTGACCTAAATGAACATTTTTCCTAATCAAGACAAAGTCACAGTGTAAAGAAGCCAAAAGCAACTTCACTGAGGTAGTCAGGGGTGAGTTTCCTCTGGAACAGCCTGGACAGTGATCGTAATAAATGACCTCACACAAGGCATCACCTTTGAGCTCTAAAGATGGTACTAATTACTCCAGGACTGGTTTAGATTACGTAGTAGTTTCAGGGAGAATAGCCTTGCACAGTGCTGGATGGGGAATTTCTCCAGTCTTAGAAAGTGAGAAGATAAAATAGGACAAGAAAAAAAGGAATGAATGAGTTGTGAATGTGTGCACTTCTAACCTTCATGAGACCTTGTTCTGGCTAATCAATGTGTCAAGATAAGTGTCAAGCATCAATCACTTGGACACAGACCAGACCAGAGCAGCACCACATAATTTCAGTGGCAGATAGCCATGGACAGCTTTAATAAAATAAGAGTCAAAGGAGAGATACAAAGGAAGAGAAAAGAAGGTGGATGAAGAAGTCAGAAAGGGGTGGGTGAGAGGATAAGGCTGGAGTGTTTGGGTTAGTTCAGGAAACTACAGGAAAGGAAAACTTTGAATGATGTAACCATACAGGAAAGCAGAAGTAAAATTTGTTTTCTTGAGCAGCTGGAAATAAGTTAGATAGATGTAAACACTGCATGGCAGACATGGGGAACAACTGGGTTGAAAGACACAGCCTGCCTTTCAGCATGCTACTTGCAGTCCCTTGCCACTCTGGCCATGCCCTTGGCTCTTCACAACCTTTCAGCTATTTCTGCTCTGAGGAACGTTGCAAAACATGGAGACACCAACCCAAGGAAACACCTAGCAACGTACAACACAAGTTGAGCTCCAGATACAGGAAAAAATAAGAGAAGAGCTCCATGCAAGCACCCACTCTGTCCTAGTGCCAGGCTGAAAACTGGATCAATGATTTCAGTCAGAGGATACCAAACTACACTAGGTTGCTCACACAGAAGTCACCTGCTGCAGCAGGAAAAAGATGGTGCCAGCACGGGGGTCAGCTGAGAAAGATGGTTTTGGTTCCACCTTTGTTCTTACGTCTCATCTCCCATGTGGAGACACGAAGTCCCAGCAGTTCAGATGTGTAAATACAGTCCCTGGCAAAAGCTGGGATTGGCAGGATGTGGTAAACCCAGGACTAAGACTGGCTTGGAATTGAGGACCTAACAACACTTGGCTCCTCCAGCAGACATATCTCCTGAAGAAGAACAATGCTGGCCACAAGGTTGCCTGTGAAGCATAGGTGACTGCATTGTACCTTGCTGCACAGACCAAGAATTTCCCTGGGAAATCTCTTGGCCAAATTAGGCCAAGAGACAAGTTTTGGGCATTTCTTAGGAGAGCTATAATGGTTTGCTTCATTGCTGGTGCCCTACCTGTTTTCCTGTAACTCTACAGCAAGGAGAATCACCAATTGGCTTTTGTGAACCATCTGGTTTCTTACAGTGGACTGTCCACAACAGGACAAGCATACATAAGCTTTAGTGGGTTGACTCATCCCTTCCTTGAAATGCACTGGAACAAGTGAGTCTTGAGAACCAAACTGCTGCATCAAGCACAATCCTGCCTGTGGTTATGTGCAGAGGATCTGCCATGTGGCTGTCCCAAAGACAACTCCAGAGAATTAAGCATTTTCATTTGCTTCCTTTAACACTGAGAATTCTTTAAATAGTAAATAAGTAATTACTAAATGCTAATTAAATACTACCTTAAAACATATGGAGAAATGCTGAGGAAAAAAGGGAGCAAGCTAAGTTTTCTCAGAAGAAACACAGCAGTAAGTCACAGAGGTGTCAGCCTGGCCATATTTTAAATAGTGCAGCTACAACTGTGGCTATGAAATCCCTAGTTTAAATTCCCCTTTAAGGGGTTGCCTTAGAAAACGCTCTTCTTTCCTAATCCCTGCTCTACCAGAGACAGCTCCATTTCAGGCTTCAGCAAGAACAGTGCAGCACCAATGGGACCAGCACAGCACCAGTCATGGATGAGACCAGAGCAGCACAGGATGGGACTGGTGCAGTACCAGATGAGCTCCTGAGCAGCAGAAGACATTTTGCATCAATGAACACAACATATTTCATTAAATTCAGAAGCCACCACACACTATGGTGGCTTCTGAAACCACCATACAGTACAAGCTTGTCCACTTGTACCAAGAGGAGGCACAGTGGACCAGTCTTAGAGGTTTTCTACAGTCTGATCTATACAAATGAGACCTCAGGTTTGTCCAGCTCTGAAAGTGGTGGTGGTGGTGGCATTGAATGGCTCCCTTATGCCTCAGGGGATGAGGATCACTTGGCAGACATGGACTGAGGAGTACACAACTCCAGCATCTCCCAGCTGGTGCTGATGACACCCTTCCTCGGTGGGAGTGGATGTGTGCACAGATGTACTTGCACCTCCTGCCAAGCCCTCCCTTTGTTTACTCTGCAAGCACTTCACCAAAGACCTTCCTGCTTCTCCCCACCAAGATGATGGCTCTGTCTCCACTGTTTAACCCTGTTTTGGACATATGCCTTCCTGCACTCCTGCTCCTAGTTCTGGCCCAAAAGCACAATTAATGGGTCCTCCCACTTTGGCTGAGATGATAATTTAGGACAGTGGGTTCCCAGCACACGCAGGCAATTGTCCAACAGATGAATGTGTTTATTTAGGAAGAGTGTCCCAAATGTTTATCAATTTCCTGGCAGATAGGACACACAAATGATCCACAGTCTCTGGACTAGGTATTGACCCAGTCTTCTTCCAAATGAAGTTCAAGTCTCTTCCCCTCTTCTTTACCAAAAGGGAAACATTTTTCCTGGTGGTGACTCTACAGCGATGATGCTCAGAGACCCAGACTCAGAGATCCATGGACCCATGTTCAGCTCTGGTTTCATCCTGCTGCTAGCACTTCTGTAAGTGTAAGTCCTACCATGAGGTAGTAGGGAGCAGCAGGGCCACAAAGTATAGAAACCACGAGATGGATCCAAAGAGACTAAGGAAGTAGAAAGATATGGGAACTATTATCTTTGGATTCATTTCCATCAGGCCAGGTCTGATGGCCCCATCAGGTCTCTGTATCTGTGCTCCAGATCCTACAGGAATCTGGCCGGCAAGTTCCAAGAAAAATTTAAAGAAAATAGCATTTCCATATCTAGTACTTGGCAGACTAACCATAAACGTGTTACTGACCAAATTTTACCAGCCACGGGAATAGAGGGCCAAAATGCTTGCTGCATGTGTTCCCACAAGAGATTACCATCAGTCCTGGAGACCCAGCGTCCCGTTACAGCAGAGCTCCCCTGTCTAGCAACTGCAAGGGATACAAAGTGGGTGACCAAATCTGCCCGAGCTCTCCATCCTCACTGTGCACTGAGAGGGAGTTTATAGAGCATGAAACTCACTCAGACCAAAGGTCAGTCCAACACCTAAGCACCACTTAAGTGCTATTTATGTCCCTGTAGTAGGCATAAGAGGAATAAGTGTGTACAGGCTTCCTGTGAGAGTGATAGTCATCCGTGGTGAATAGCCTCTCTTCATCTTCAGGGGAAGCTTCCCCTATGAGTTGCACCAGCATCACTCTCAGCCTGCTCACTATGCACAGTTCTGCCACTCTCCTCGTCCTGCAGGCCAGGACAATATATTAAAGGAAAGAGCACACAGTAAGCCCAACACCCAGTTTGCACTCAAGGAGCAAACCCAACGAGACAGGCAGTTCTCCCATTCTGCTGTCCCTTCGTAGGCTCCAGAAAATGCCAGTTGTCACATTGCCTGGGCATATAGGATCACACAGTGAAAGAGTGTGTTAGTGTGCATTCCCCAGAGGAGCTGGGTTAGCACATCTGAGACAGCCTGAACAGCCATTCTGCAGCTCCCAACAGTGGAGACCTGAGTGAAGCATGCAGGCTATTTTCTTGCCTTGATGTCTCTTGATGGAGGTAAAGTATATGCTTTGAAAAGCATAGAGTCAAAATAAAGCTGTGTTTACACTAATATCCAGAGTCATCTTTGAAAGTGTTTTTTGCATGATAAAACACTGAAGCAGAGGGACGAAACAAACCCAGTGGGGTACTAGGTTAAGAAGAAACACATGACTCCTACTTGGTTGGTTTATTCTGGCTTCCTTCTGACACCAGTGTCACAAATCCAGTGAAGCACAGTGGTGAATCTGACTCAAGTCTTTTGAAGAGTTTCACAGTACTGATAAGAGCTGAACGAGAAAGTAAGAGCTCTCTGAGTGCAGTTGTAATAGACTGTAAGCAAATAGACGATTGCTTGCAGAAATGATCATAAATGCTGGACTGGGCAGGACACAAATGGGTGAAATTGATAAACAGGCACTGCATGAAGGATTAGCTTCTGTATGATAGGTTCTCCTGGGAGAAAAAAGATGAGCAAAGTTGCCTAAGTTCAAGAGCAGTATATGGCCTCTTGAGCAAAATGAGACTGACAGTGCTGTTAGCAGCCATCCTATGTAAATCTGGTTAGCAGAAGCTAAGGGAAGAGAGGCATTTTGTGTTCTTTGGAGATTTCCCCTCCAATTAACAAGCAGAGGCCACTCTCCGTAAGATTTAAAAGAAACCCCAAAACTCTCACAGTGATAAATCGGTTCCTTAAACCCAGTCTAAACCTTCCCTATTCCAATTTATCACCACTCATCCTCCTGCCATGCACTTACGAAAGAGCCTGGCTGCATCTTCTCAGTAACTTCCTCAGTGGTGCTGGTAGGCTTCTGCTAGGTCCTCCTGGAGCTGCCTCTTCTCCAGCTGAGGAAGTCCAACTCCCTCAGTTACTCCTCACAGGAGAAATTCTCCATCTCCCAGTTACCTTGGTGACAACCCCCTTGATGTACTCAGATTTATCCATGTCTTTCTGCCATCAGGCAGCCCAAAACTGGATATTGTATTTGAGACACAGTTTTATGATTCTCAAGAAAAAGGGGATAATCACTTTCCTGTGTCTATCTACCATGTCACTCCTGCTCCTAGCTGCCTTGGCTACTGGGGCACACCAGTGCTCCATGACCCCTGGTCATCCATCCATCCATCCATCCCAGGGGCAGGAGTTGAGGTTTGTTCTTGCTGAATTTCATGAGGTTTCTGTCAACCTATTCCTACAACCTGGGCAGCCCCCACACATTCAATTTTTTTTTTCTGTTGCAAGCACACATACCTTTCTGAAGATGCATCTACAGATGTGCCTTAATTAATTCTTTGTTACAGCTTCAGATGAACAATACAGAGAACCATTTTTTAAAGACCAAGATGATTCATTAGGACTGCCAAGGTTGTGGAAAAGAGAGTAGTTTAGACACATACAATCCTTGCCCCAAAGGAGCACGGACTCCACAGTAAGGTTCATCCATCTTTTCTTTCTGCTTGCTTTCTGAAAAGAGGAAATCATACTCATGAAATTTCACACTGACATTTTATGGCCGAAATTCCTGGTCTGTTTATAGAAAAATGCCTGCTGAACAATATCTGGAAAAGTTTGCCCATCTTTGAAGTAAAGGCACTGGCAACTTTGTGAGCTATTGTGCACGGTGATGCTTTGCACAGTTCTATGTCAAAAGAACTTCTCCACACTTTGCAAGATCCCAGGGGATTTGCTGGATTTAGTAAGAAAATCCAAGTGTATTTCTTCCATCCTCCCCATTGTCATGCAGAGTGCGAACAAAGAGGGTGATGTATTATGTTCTGGCTCTTGTATTACCAACAGATTTGGTAGGAGAGAAGTGGCTACAGAATCTCTTATATGTATCATCTGCAGGAAGAGAAGGTTTCATCTTGACTCTCTCACTCCAGCAGAAGTTTGTGGTGCTGGCAGTTGGGAAAAATATCCACAGGGG
>VYZR01040987.1:1833-15379 GCA_013400675.1 Oxylabes madagascariensis | reverse complement strand
TTTTCCCCTTACCTTCTGCTTAGCTGGCTACTACCTCTAGAAGACATGCATATAATCTATAAAACATTTGTGTTTCCCAAGCGTTTTAATTTCTATTTTCAGGAGATACGCAAGACTGCAATGAAAAGTTTTAAATTGCAGTGACCATCAATGTTTTGGGCTGCCAGGGCCACCTAAATAAATGTAATTGTCAGGGGTCGTGCAGAGCTCTATTTTGTAACCCACTGGTTGTGACAGATCAAAAGCAAAGACAAAAGGAGGGAACAAACTTACACCCTGGGAACACTGGTACCTGTCAGTGATGCAGGGCAGGTTTTGGAAGAGCAAAGATGCTGTGCAAAGTCAGACGTGGAGGATCCTGATAACCCGTGCAGTTTATTGAAAAAAAAAACTTTGGTGGGAAGAGTGTTTGTCTGGTGGGAAGCTGGAAACACTGCTTTTCATAGGGAAAGGCAGAGCAGGCCGTTCCTGCTGGGGGTTAGAACCACCTGGTTGTCACATCTTTGCGCTGCCAAGGAGCACAACCTTCCCCAGCTCGGGGGGAGCTGAGCTTTCCCAAGGCACGCAGCTCTGCCCTGCTGGCTCACCTGGCCAGGCAGGCCCACGGGGACAGGTGCTGGCAGCATTTCCCCGTGTGTGCCGTGCTCGTGGCAGTGCTGGCGAAGCACAGAGCAGCCCCAGCCCTCGGGCAGCCCTCAGCAGCAGCACTCGGGGGGTTTATCCCTCCCCCTCCCCTCCAAACCCACCGAGCCGCGTGTGTGCACACCCCACATTCTGCGGCGACTCCTTGAAGGGGACGAGGTGATGGTGCAGCCCCACGGCCCCTCTCCTTGAGGTGTGCACCACCCGGTGTAATTCATCCGCTAATCCTGTTTGATGAGCCAGAAAGAATGTTTCAAGAATGTTTCATCCCTCGGTAATTTTGTTAACCTCTCCTGGGAACAAAAAAAAAAAAAAAAAAAAGGGCAGGTAATGAAGTTGTTTGAAAGAGCATAAAACCTAGAGAGCATTTGGGGAAGGTTCGGAGGCGGAGGCAGAACTTCTCCACATGGCTCCTCACTTCATCTGGGACGTGGAAAAAAACCCAAACAACCTTGTGGGATACTAATTCAGTCCTTGGTTTCTTTCTTGTATCAATTCCGCTAACTGTGCCTTAGATTTGGGCCAGATGCACGATGGTTTTATGATGTGGTACTGTGGGGAAGTCTGGGCTGGATCTAACAGAGGCTCTGCTAACGGGGCTGCTCCTTCGTGGAGTTTGGGATGCTCCAGCTATTCCCTGTGCCTCTGTGGGAATGCCTTCAGCAGGAATGAATGGCTGGGGGTACCAGGTGGGTGAGGTGACGGGGGCTCTGTCAGCACGGCCAGAGGAGCAGAACACTTTCTGACACACCGGGTTTTGCAGGGCGCCTTCCCTTGTTTGGGCAGAAAATGTCAGGTTTTGTTCAGGTTCACTCCTGAGTTAGTTGTGAGCTGCTGCAGGAACCACAATCATACTTTGCCAGGGCACATCCTGCTCTCCTTGTCCAATGGACAAAACAGGCAAAGAGGGCTCGTGCTCATCCCAGGGTCTCATTCCCCACCACAGCAACGCTCAGAAGCAGCACAGCTCACGAGTCCAGTTTAGCGCTCAGCACTATCTTCCAATCAAAACCTAATCACGAGACTGTCCTGTTCCTTTCTGATCGTGTCACATCCCAAAAGCTTTGTGGAGGATCAACCAAATCTCCTGTGTTTTCATTTGCTAAGCTCAGTCAAGTGATACAAAGCCCAGAGTGCTTTTTCTGCCAATCTGAATTTGCAGTGATTAAATTGCACTCTTGTGAGGGTTAATTTTCATGGACAGATATGAATAATTATCAGTTAATATGCTTAAGAATCATAAGGAATATTTGGTAGTCTTTACAGCTACTTAGCTAACTGAAATTGGCATAATTCTTTTGAATTTAGGCTCTGTAATTCAGTGTTATCTCTTTTTTTGTTCTCTTCTAATAATCTGATCCCTGTCTTCACATCTTTTCTCCTCTTTACCCAGCATTTTTTTCTCAGCTCAAATTGTTTTGTCATCACCTGTTCTTAAATCTGCCAGCTGATTGAGAACGTAGAGGTGACTAAAAACAAGGACCCTGTGCATTTCTTTGTAGGTATAATTTAAAAATAAAATTCAAAAATACCCTCCTAGGGCAGTGAGTTTGTCACAGTATAAAACTTCCTACCCTCATTGCTACTGTGCAGGAATTTAGGGCTGTGAGTGAGCAAAGCCACCTCAACACCAGCCTGTTGAGCTACGTGTACTTTATGTACTAAATAAATGCGTAATTTATTTATTATATATTTAAAAGGCAAATTATTGGGGTTTGTACAGGACAAAATGACTACAGCTTGTGCAATGCAGGGTAGCAAACTGGGAGGCAACAGTTTATGTACTGAGGACAAACCATTCCAGTGGAACACAGAGTTTGTCCATTTTTTCTGTGCTTTTGATAAATGCAAATAACTTAAAAAGTTCTCAATATAAGACAGAACCACAGCAATTTCACTAAATTTACTAAAATTAAGGTAAATACAGTCAAATATCCTCAAAGAGTAGCATAAATCCAGTAACTTGTGACTCGAGACTGAATTAAATTCCATGTGAGACACAAGATCTCTTTATTAGACAAATACATTTCTGCCTAGGATTCATTCAGGGAAAAAGTTCTTTTACGGCAGAAACATTTTAAAATACAATTTACCCCTTATTTTTATCTGTCCTGAGGCCCTGTTGGCTGAGCAGCCGTGGTGCTGACAAACTCAAATTTATGCGCTCACAGAGGCNGCTCGTGCTCATCCCAGGGTCTCATTCCCCACCACAGCAACGCTCAGAAGCAGCACAGCTCACGAGTCCAGTTTAGCGCTCAGCACTATCTTCCAATCAAAACCTAATCACGAGACTGTCCTGTTCCTTTCTGATCGTGTCACATCCCAAAAGCTTTGTGGAGGATCAACCAAATCTCCTGTGTTTTCATTTGCTAAGCTCAGTCAAGTGATACAAAGCCCAGAGTGCTTTTTCTGCCAATCTGAATTTGCAGTGATTAAATTGCACTCTTGTGAGGGTTAATTTTCATGGACAGATATGAATAATTATCAGTTAATATGCTTAAGAATCATAAGGAATATTTGGTAGTCTTTACAGCTACTTAGCTAACTGAAATTGGCATAATTCTTTTGAATTTAGGCTCTGTAATTCAGTGTTATCTCTTTTTTTGTTCTCTTCTAATAATCTGATCCCTGTCTTCACATCTTTTCTCCTCTTTACCCAGCATTTTTTTCTCAGCTCAAATTGTTTTGTCATCACCTGTTCTTAAATCTGCCAGCTGATTGAGAACGTAGAGGTGACTAAAAACAAGGACCCTGTGCATTTCTTTGTAGGTATAATTTAAAAATAAAATTCAAAAACACCCTCCTAGGGCAGTGAGTCACAGTATAAAACTTCCTACCCTCATTGCTACTGTGCAGGAATTTGGGGCTGTGAGTGAGCAAAGCTACCTCAACACCAGCCTGTTGAGCTACGTGTACTTTATGTACTAAATAAATGCGTAATTTATTTATTATATATTTAAAAGGCAAATTATTGGGGTTTGTACAGGACAAAATGACTACAGCTTGTGCAATGCAGGGTAGCAAACTGGGAGGCAACAGTTTATGTACTGAGGACAAACCATTCCAGTGGAACACAGAGTTTGTCCATTTTTTCTGTGCTTTTGATAAATGCAAATAACTTAAAAAGTTCTCAATATAAGACAGAACCACAGCAATTTCACTAAATTTACTAAAATTAAGGTAAATACAGTCAAATATCCTCAAAGAGTAGCATAAATCCAGTAACTTGTGACTCGAGACTGAATTAAATTCCATGTGAGACACAAGATCTCTTTATTAGACAAATACATTTCTGCCTAGGATTCATTCAGGGAAAAAGTTCTTTTACGGCAGAAACATTTTAAAATACAATTTACCCCTTATTTTTATCTGTCCTGAGGCCCTGTTGGCTGAGCAGCCGTGGTGCTGACAAACTCAAATTTATGCGCTCACAGAGGCGTCAGCCGTCGCTGTGTTGGTGTGCCTGAGGTGCCACCAGGAGAGACCATTACCCACAGCTCATTTCTTCTTCCCAATTGCTTGCTCCCTGAATCCCTCAAGGAGGCCACCAGGGACTCCTCTCCGAGAGGCTGACACCCTCACTTCCCTTTGGGATGTGATTATACCAGCAGGGTCTCACCTGAAGCCCTGCCCGCACACACCTCTGTGCTGTGGCACGTGGGAGATGCTTCCTGGCTGCTTTCCAAAGCCTGGCATAGGAAGATGGGGAGAGGGTGTATTATCCTTTCCTGGCCATTGCAGGTGCAAAGAATGCAGTAACAATATTTGTTCTGGAGCCAAATTGCTCTCAGACTGCCTCCGATGTTTATTCAGTTGAGGAGAATTACCCAGCTCTTGGGCTGTGCAAGTCACTGGGTAAGAATTCCCAGACAGGGTATTTTTCTTCCTTTTATTCTATTCCCTTTTGAAACATGCGTCTAGACGAGTGACAGGCAAATGTCAAATGGTTTGGTTGCATAGCTGAAAGGTACCTGAATATTTGCTCCCTCAGTCCAGCCCCCTGAATGCACTTGTCCTGCCCCAGTTCCTGGAAATCAGGCCGAGAGCCTCAGGAGAACAGCCTGTCTTGGGAGCTTTTCATTCATCTCCTCCTGGTGTCGGGGAGTTCAAAGACCTTGAAGCCATAGAGCTTTTGCAAATACTTTGCTCTTTGGACTTCAGATTCTGTTGCAAACCAAGAAACAACCAGGAAGCACAAAATGGTAAAAAAAAAACCAACATATGTATATTACTGGCCAACCCTCCGAACCTTAACATAAGAGAAAGCTGTCCTTAGTTCAAATTAAAAATGCAGTTTGATGACAGGAGAAGTGTTTGAATCCCCTTTTAAGCTCATTTAGGCTTGGAGCTTACTGCCAGTAGCAGGCTGCCCTGGTGTCTGCGGCACAGAGCACTGCAGACATTGCACATTCCCATGGAATGGGCCATGCACGACATTTTACTGGAAAAGCTCATGGTTGTGGTCACAGGCCCTTTGCTGAGCTGGACAGATGCAATTGAACAAATCCATTTGATTCCAGTAGGATTTCACATGGGTTAAGCCTGTGGCTGGGCTGATGGTAACATTTGCAGTACTGGATCAATACCTTCCTGCTCCAAAATAATGACAGATCCAGGGCTATTTACTGGAAACAGTTAATTAAGGGCGAGTGAAGGCAGTCAGGAGTCTGTTAGATTGTCTGTCCATCCATTTGGTTACTTATTTGTCCAACCAGTGCTGCAGCTGCTCCTACCCTCTGGGCAACGGATAACCAAGTGTTTTGGCAGAGTCTGTCCCGTTTATACTATGTCATAATTTTTAAAATTATTTTGGATGTGGGCTTTATTTTAGTTAGTCCTCCTAGGAACACACTCCTCAGCTGGGGCACTTCCCTCAGGTTTTGTTCTGACGTGGAGGTAGGAAGGGGGTGGGAGAGGTCTGGTTCAGAAGGCAGAGCTTTGGTGTGGCTCTGGTCTCTGCAGCACACACTGCCTCGGTGCTGACACACAGCAAATACCTGAGCTGAGCCAAAGCACCTAACTTAGGGTGGGAGCGGAGGCTCACTGCCATAAATTAGGTAGGAATAGGGAAAAGCACTGATTTCTGCCATCCAGCAGTTCATTCCTGTTCCTATTCTCCAGTTAGCAATCTATAAAAGAACTATTACAACACTTGACTCTTCTCTCCAGAGCCAATAACATCCCCTGTGCCAGGTGGAGCAATAATTCAAAATAGGGCAGACCTAGGAGAGAGTTAGATGGGGTTAGGAAGCAAATTCCAGAACTCCAGCTCCACTGCACCTGGTTCCTTACTGCTAAAGGCTGAGTAAGGAGAAACTCAATATTGCTGCTCTGCAGCAACACTGAAAGATTGTAATTTCCATTCCATTCAAATTTTAACATGAAAAAAAGTATTTATGTGGCTTGATAAGTTCCACGCGTCCTTCCCACCTGTTTCCATTTTAATGCAAAAATAGAAACTCTTTAGCCCATATCTTGTTTCCAAGTTGGCAGAAGTCCCTGGGTCGCTCGGTACTGCTATAACAGAGTATGATGTAGCTCTGTGTCTCTGTCTAAAGAATGAAAGAAGAACTCTTTAGGCAAAGGGGTGCAGTGGTGCAAGACTGGTAATAGATGCCATAGAAGGGCTTAGGCTGGAATTAGAGCCAGTTTTCCAACTACTGTTTGGAAAAGACATCAGAAAATCTGTTTATAAGGGGAAAAAAATTATATAAAAATTACGTTTCTGCCTAAGAAATGAATGCTTAGCCCAAAAGAATGTAGGTAACCACAAAGACCCTCCTAAAAAACCTGTCCATCAGTGTAACCGATCCAAGGGAGCCACTGAGCTGCCCAAGCCTGAGGGGCTGCTTCACGTACAGCTTGTCAACATGGAGAAAGGCTCTTTTTTAAACTGTGGGTGATGTCAAGAATAAAAGACTTAAGTGAATAATCCTGAATAAGGAGCAAGCATTTAAACAAAGAGGGACTGTGGAATTTAGAGACAAACGCATGAATTGGTCTGTTGTAAAATGGACGGCATTTTACTCAAGGGTACAGTAGACACTTCCAGCCTTTCAAATTTCCACCAAGTGTTAGAGGCTAAGTGCTAAGGAAGATAAAAAAGAGAGATGCTAATCAGTGTTGGGATTGGATCTGTCCTGAGAGTTTTGATAGGTTCAGGCTGGACATTAGGAGGAATTTCTTCAGTGGCAAGGCTGGTAAACATTGCAATGGGCTGCCCAGGGGGGTGGTGGACTCAGTGTCCTTAGAGGTATTCATGAAATGACTGAATGTGGCACTCAGTGCCACTGCCTGGTTGACAAGGCAATGATCAAGGTTGACTCAATGATCTCAGAGGTCTTTTTGAACCTCAGTGATTCTGCGAGAGGATGTGTGATAATTATCCCATCTCCAGCACACCTGGATTGGCTTCAGTGCCGAGGTCACTGTCCTGCAGCTGATGAACGGCACAGCAGCAAATGGGAAAATTCAGCTGGACAGTCTGGAAGTCCCTGCACCTCCACCACCTCCCACCCAGCCACGTTAGACCTCCCTTTCTGTGCACAGAACTAACAGCTCCCAGCATGGCAGGGTGCTGATGTCTCATGTGCAGGGTCTACTGCACTGCAGGAACACTGATTGCTTTTATGCTTTGGAGTCAATGAGAAGAAAAAAAAAGAGTAAAAAAGAACTCGTTCTGCCTCAGCTCTTTGGCAGAAGAGCAATAATTTCAGTGCACACCCCCCACCAATGCTCTGCTGGGTTACAGCAGTGGTGTTGCCTGCAATGAAACACCACAGCTGTGCTCTGCTCCGCCTGAGACGGGAATGAAATGTTCTCTCCTCTTCTGTTTGCAACACGGGCAACAGGATTTTGGATTACGTTACCTGAGTGGTCAACATCCAAATTATTTGTCCAGATGTAGTGCAGCAGGGCAAAGAATCCCACCCAAAACCCCTGTGCTGTTACTTCAAATATGTATTTGAGTATTTCCATGCTTGCAGCTCTCCAGTGTAGGTGTCTAGCGAGTCCCACTGATTATATAACCGTATGTTTTATTTTGCTCTTTAAAAAATAAAAGATTCAACACATTTTCCTGACATGTTATATCAGCTAAAATAACACATATAATAATCCTGCCCTGATTGAATTTAATGCCACCATTCCCTGATTCAGGATTAGGCCTCAGTGAGGAAAAGTGGAAGTGTGTGGAAGTGGTTGGGACTATAAATGCAGTCCCTCTACATCGGGGACACACCGATCTCATTTAGTACAGAAATAATATTTTTCCATGACCTGGATGTACACAGATGGTCCAGACCTGCACAGTACAGGAAAAGCTCCCGCTGAACTAAGAAGAGGAAAATCAAGTTGAAGATTTGGGATTGCAATTGAGATCACTACAGCAAGATCAGTGTGGTTGGAAATATGCAGATATTGCAGTTTTTCTTTGGAAAAAGTTGTGGTCCAAACGTGGTGCTCAACTCACAGCAAGAACTGTACAACTCCTGCAGTAAATCTCAGCTCCCCTTCCACTGAGGCTCTCCGCAAGCACCAGGGTCATGTCTGGGATGCAATTCTGCAGTGGCTCATCTGCATGTCCAGCAAACACGTTCTCCAGGTGCAAGGTGGTGCATGGAGCAACACCCAGAGGGTGTTATCAGAAACTCCTGATAACTCCATGTGGCACCACAACAGAGCCAGGGCAGACCTGAGTCGCAGTGCTCGGGGATGCTTCCCAAACACACAGCTTTCAAGGATGAGGCACAAGTTGAATCTCAGGTGAAGTTTATCACAAGTTTGGCCCTTCCTGCCGCACCCTGCGACAGCCGACTGACGGGGAAGTGAGAACGACACGGGGTAACAGAGCAGAGGTGACATTTTGTGACACAAGGAAATGGCCTGGCAGTGCTAACTGCCCTGTGGGGTTTCACACCGCCATGAGGGCCAAGCCTCCAGGAGAACTGGATCTGTACCACGGTACGGCAAAGGGAAAAACTCTTCAGCCAGAGTGTGCAAGCAGGGCAGTTTCAGGTGAACTTGCTTCCAGTGTAGCTGAGAATTCCATGGCAGGAGGGCAGCTGAGAGCAGCAAGGGGTATTTTCCAGGCACACCAAGCCAAGCTCACTTCTCAGCTCTCCTGCAATAGGGCATTCAGGACCGATTCTGTGGGTTTGGCTGGTGAACTTTAGGAATTCAGTGCCAAAGGTGTGCAGTTCACCTGTAAAGAGAAGTGATTGTGTATCTGGCAATAAAAGGCACTGCTGTGGCTGAGTCTTTCTTACCAACTGGTGTTCCATGGTCTGTACGACCAACATGGACAGACTGCGAGTCATTAAAAATAATAAGCCGACAAAGGACATATCCCTGCCTGGGGAATGAAATCCTTGACACACCAGATGGGCCTTCTTATCACTGATTTCTCCTGCTTATCCACTCAATATTGATAACATGCTCAGAGGAGTTCAGAGAGTGGTGCCAATAAACACAAATGCCTAAAAAACTGTCTGCAACAAGGCTTCATGATAAGAGATGGGAAATGAAAGTTCTTTCCTGCAGTTATAAGGAGTTAAAAGCTGTCTCTTTGGAGGATGGGTATGAATCTCTGAACATTCGCAGTCACTGGAGGTCACTGGTGGGTCCCCTCAATGCCTTGGCTGGTGTCTGCCACACGTCTTTTTGTGAGAGAGGTTTCATGCATTACTTAGAACTAAGTTGTTGTTGAAATACTAATTTGGTAGTGTTCAGACATATTCATAAATAGTCTGGCAAAAAGGATGAGCAGAGAGAAGAGAAATTTCGCAGATGATGCAAATCTGGCCACAAAGCACTGCTGAAAGGGTTCGCGATCCCGAGTGGCTGGGCAGTGAAATGGCTGATGCAGGGCAGTGTCAACAAAGGCAGAGCACGTGCAGAACACTCACCCTCACTGTACTTCCACAGAGATGAGCCCTAAAAATAGCATTGAGCTAAAGAGAGCTTGGAGGCCTCTGCAAATATCATTTAAAGTCCATCAGAAGAGACAACAATCACGTTAGGAATGAGCTGGCAAAGAGGCAGGAAGAAATCAGAAGACATCATTACAGCACTCCTCGGTGAAACTGCATCTCCATGGTAGTGCGTTTTCTGGCCATGGATCTCCAGAAGAGCTGGGCTGAACTGGAAAGCACAGGAAAGAAAGCACTCAGGATGAGGAGAGATGGGCAACAGCTTCCACAAAGATGGAAAAATAAGCAGATGAGGAGCCTTCAGGGAGGAAAGGGGTGACAGAAGCAGGAGGTTCGGTAAAGGTCTATCAGATCATGACTGACACAGAAAAATGCAAATAGGAACTGGCTGTTCACTGGTTCTCCTAAGAATTAGAGGGACCTGGTGGCACTGTCACACAAGAAGGTTTAAACCAACAGAAGGAAGTACTTTTTCATACAAAGCATAATTAAATTGTGGAACTCATTGCCACAGGATGTTGTGGAGGCCAAAAGTTATAAATGGCTTGAGAAAGGGATCAAAAACATTTGAGGAGGATAGATCCATGGGTGGCTGTTAAAACACGCTGGTCTGGAGGCAGCCTCTGCTTTGGGAAGTCCATAAACCGCGGATTGCCTGGAGCAAGGAGGGTACAGCAGGGGAGGGATTGATTCTGCATTGCCTGCATCACCTCCTGGCTATGCTGGGAGGTGGGATACTGGGAGGTGGGATACTGGCCCATGTGGCCTTTTGCTGTGACACTGGTCAGGTCCCAGCTCTGCTGTCTCTTCTTATCTTAATTAAAAAAAAAAAAAACCAAACAAACCCAAAAAGCAACAAAAACACAACCTAAAACAGAAGAGGGGGAAGAGGCAGCCCCAGCCCTCCACACACTGTTAGTAGGCAGCCTGGTAGTTGTTTTATTTTCTTTAGAGTGGACTTTGTGTTGGAAGTGGCAGGAAGCCATGAACCACAAAAATAAAATAATTCTAACCCTAGTGCTAAGTAAGGAAAACAAAGATGGCTCAGCAATTAGCAGCATTATATATGTTAGTACTAAGTAACAACAGATGTCAGGACTTGAGCCCTTTGCATTCCTTGCAATCCTTCGGAAACCAAAGCCTTTTGACGTCGCTATACATTATTGCAGTTATTTTGGGGCTGGGAGAACAGCAAAGGCTCTTTGAAAGCTGCAATATGTGAGTTGCTAGGACTGGTTGGGTCTTACCTGCATCTCCCTCCCCATCCTGTGTCCCTCCGCTGCCTTCCCGGGCTGGTGTGTGCTGTAAACCCTGCTCTGTAAAGACATGCGCTGGCCATGAGTCATTAGCAAGCATGCGAAGCTAATTGGCAAAATACTCATAAAAGATTTTGAAGGTGGGTTAATTACAATTCATTACACTGTAAACTGTCCCCAGGCTATTGTTAAAAAATGCAGGAGTTTCAAGGTCCAGTATTTTATGATTCATTTTGCCATGCAGTGAAAAACAGACTCTATATCAAACTACATTCATTATAGTTAAGACCACAAAATCTTTATTGGTTTTCCCAACATTCCCTCCTTGTTATATGCATTCATATGGACTGCACATTTCTAGCAATTGGCAAGAAGGCATGAAATAAAATTTATTATATTTTCTTACCTTCTACTTGGTGCAACCTTAAAAACTGCCTGCTCTCGTTGCTTTACCTCTTCCCAACTCAATTGGAGCTGACAGGATGGGACATTGAAGATAAACAGAGCAATGACTGGGAACAACTTTGCCACACTGATGATTTATCATGATGAACCTGGATGCTGCATGTGCACACAGGAATTTCAGCTCCAAAAGGATTCTGCTAATGAAACAGAAATAGTTTCTTCTTCTAGTATAATAGATAATTCCAAAAAAAAATCAGAATAGACACATTTTTACCAGTCACTGGTACTTCCAGATGGAGGCTCTTGTAGCTAAGCCCAGGGTTCACCTTCAGAGAGACAAAGGTACCACTTTAATCACATGAGTGATGCTCCCCACAGGCTCTGCTGGATCTTTGTCTCCTCAGAGCCAAATTCTCCAGCTTATAAAAGAAGATAACAGAGCCTTTGACTGTCTTTGCTGATGCCAGGACTGTCAAATACTAGTGAGTAACTTGGTGTAATTCTCAACACTGCTGTGTTGAGAAAAATTTAATAGAGGACCCAGCTGTGACCCCTGTGGGAGCAAAGCCAAGTGCTGAGCATCAGTGCCACCTTTGTGCCCTTCTCTGGGGTACTCCTTATCCCCTTGTGCTGGCTGGCACTTGGGCTCTCCTTTGAGGCTTAAATGGTGCCATTCAGCCAGGCTTTGCTGAGCTCTGCTTCTGCAAATCCAGGGGACGATCCTGGGCCGGCCTTGCCTGTGTGTGACTGCACCCAGTCCTGCTCTGCAGGTACAAAGATGCCCCTCAGAGAGTCGTTGTGGGCATTCCTGGCTCGGCCGAGCTAATTTTGGGGTTAGCACATAAACATATCATTATTGCAAAGTAAATGATGCAGGTAGCCAGGGACGACAGCTCTCCCCCATGAAAAATGTCGATGACATGGATGGATTTGGTTCTTTCAGTTAATATTTTACTTTTTGACTTTTTTGAGGTGATGGGGAGAGGGGGAATACTGAAGAAATCTCTCACTCAGGCAATCATTTAATTGCTGGTCTTCGTTTTTTCTTGTTGAAACCTCTAAATCTTTCAATGAAACTGGACTTTTTTGGAGGCAAAGTTTTTCATTCAATTGAAAAATGCCTTCTCCATTACGAAAGAATATTAATAGCAGAAACCAACCCAAACCCTTCCAGCTTGAAATTGGCCACGTGGGAATATCAGTTTGTTCTGGTAAGACTCCGTAATGGATTTATTGCAGCATGCAATGTTTTTGTTTGCATTAACGTAGTGTGAAGTGATAAATATCTTGGGTTGGTTCTTTTGTCTGAGGTTTCTCTGGGAAACTGAATTTTCTTAAAAGACAGTGTCAGAGCTGCCATATTTATTATAGTGACCAGGACTCTGATTCCCAGCAGAGATGTGCAGAGAGGAGAGAAAACTGACCTGAGCACTTACGATACTTGCCCTGGGTGTTTTGCCAGGCCCCACATCTGCTCTGTCACCCTGGGGCTGATCCCTTCCCAGTGATGCCACTGGAAGCTGCAACATTGGGAATGGAGCTCAAGGGGTCACCTGTGCCACAGGATTTACAATGGAGGCATTTTCCTACCAGGAGATGCACCACATGGATGTGCCTCTTGCTTCCCCTCCCGAAATGGTCTGGTGGGGACCAAGAACTGGGCAAATCCCAGAAGGTTTTCCCAGTGCAGCAGCCAGAGCTCAGCTGGGTTTTCAAAGCCGGTGGGCATTGGGAGCAAAGAACTTGGAAATCAGAGTTCGGTGATATTCATGGGTACTCTGAGTAATCTCTGTGCCTGGGACCTAACAACTAGATCCAAAACCATTACCAAATATTCTTTTGCCTTGTTTTGTTTTGGTAAGAGTTATAGCTGTTCCTGTTGCCATCTCACCTGGAAGCAGCACATGGAGCAACTCCGGCAGCTTCACTTCGTGACCTTTAGCAATGCCAGTGCTGTCATTGGACAGATGGACCAGTGACTGAAATGGAAACAAAGAAGGAACAAAGGAGTGACCAAACTTTTCCAAAATCTCCCAGATATTTGTTTCTAGTGGTGGAGATGTTTTGCAAGTGGCAGGTGTCAGTATCAAGTACTGAATTCTTCATTCTCCCTTTGGTGTCATTATAAATGTGGCATTTTTTTTTAAACTAGGCTGACCTTTTTCGTCAGTCCTCTTTAGGGTCATTCCTCTGTAAGGCTCAAAGACGCTGAATTTGGGCAGGACCTTTAAACCACAATATAATCTATAGTATACATTATAAATATATAATATATAATATATAATATATAATATATAATATATAATATATAAT
>VYZR01040977.1:0-11611 GCA_013400675.1 Oxylabes madagascariensis | reverse complement strand
AGGCTGAAACCAGGGCGACAATGATACACACAAAGAACTATATTATTTCCTTTACGTGAATAAGAACAAGCAGGATTTTTTTTCTAACTCCAAAGCCTCTGTTGACCATCACAGAGCAAGATGTGGCTGTGGAGCCCACCAGGAGCTAAAATTCACATCAGTGATGGGATTCCTGCAGCTTTCCTGAGAAAGGCTGCCCGGGGATGAGCAGCTGGGCCCCAGCCTGGCTCAGTGTGGATCACAGGTGGGGATGTGGGCAGGGTGTTTGTGTCACCACAGCAGTGCCACAGCTCCTGGCAGAGTCACAGCCNGAACAAGCAGGATTTTTTTTCTAACTCCAAAGCCTCTGTTGACCATCACAGAGCAAGATGTGGCTGTGGAGCCCACCAGGAGCTAAAATTCACATCAGTGATGGGATTCCTGCAGCTTTCCTGAGAAAGGCTGCCCGGGGATGAGCAGCTGGGCCCCAGCCTGGCTCAGTGTGGATCACAGGTGGGGATGTGGGCAGGGTGTTTGTGTCACCACAGCAGTGCCACAGCTCCTGGCAGAGTCACAGCCAGGTGACAATGGGGACAGCCAGGTGACAATGGGGACAGCCAGGCCCTTCCAGCCTCCCCAGCCCTGAGCGTGCCTTGCTGTGCCGGCACCTCGCTGCCAGTGGAGGCCAGAAATGATGAAATTCCCTGATGGAATCAGCTTTTGCTCAGCTGTCACCCCCTCCCCTGCTCCAGGCTCTGGCACCAGAGCTGCTGTGGCTGCTGGCAGCAGAGCCAGCAGGCTGTGAGTGGACAGCAGACGTATTGAGACATCTCTGGCCAGACACATCAGCCCCTCCATCCCTTAGAGAGCAGATAAAACCACTCCTAATGCTTAATAACATAAATTTGGAGGAGATCTTATGTAAACATATTCAGTGAACCCTCATTAATTTCCCTCAGGAGCCAGGCTGAATGAAGATGAGTTTCAAAGAAAGGAAGAAATTAAATTTGTTGTTAAGGACTGCACATGTTGGAAAAAATTGTTGGAGGGACTGTGTGGTTTTAGCTGTATGAATTAGGGATCTGTGGCAGGGACGTGGGGGAGGAGAAAGGTTTGGAAGTTATATTAGGAAAGGATAAAAATAGTGCTTGCAAAATGTATAGCAGGGCTCTATTGCATTGATTTGCAGGGAGCTCGCAGTGATTCTTCAGCACTACAGCACTTTAGGAGCACGGCACATTCAACCTCTTAAAAAGATGGTGCAAGTCATTTGCTCTCTGCAGTTTTGTGGTGCTCAGCATAACAAACTGGCATCCATCATTGTCATTTGTCTTTGCAATGACTTTAAGGACACTTGAGAAGCAACAGGAAGGTAGAATTCTGTTTTCCAGCCACTCCAGAAAATCCAGAATTGCTCTGTTGTACCTTCAGAGCTGCACAGGCCAGCTTTGCCTCTGGCATTGATGCCCTCCCTGAAGTTGCACCGGACTGTTGCTCTGCTTTGAACATAAACTGGATCCAGGTTCTTGTCTTCATCTTAGGCAGGCCTTTATTTTTGGCTTCTGAATGTACTCCTTTTGCATAAACTTCATCTTGGAGAGCACAGCTTGGTCCCATTGGCTTCTGCATCCTAATTCCAGAGCTGGAATTGCCAGGTGTGTTCTCCCAGACACTCTCCTCAGGTATGGCGCTGATGGAGTGGTTTGGTTTGGCCCTTCCTGGGCAGGTTACAGCGAGACATGAGAGCAAATGAAAGAGACTTCAGAGCGTGATTTCTCAATCACCTTCTCTGCCTTAAAAACAGAATTAAAACCACGTGTTCATCATTCTTCTGCTGCATTTTCTCACTGTGATTTGGCATTCTGTCAGCTCTGCTTGTGTTCCCCATGAAGATTCCCTCCTCTGGATCTCATTCTTCCCTTTGTAGTTGTGCCTTTCCCCTTCTCACTGCCATCACCACAACCACTTTGTTCTCCCTGTCATTTCTGGCCCCACTCAGGTTTCTGGTGCAGGTGAACTGGGAAGAAGAGATGACAGAAGGGCTGAATTTGGGGGCTGGGGGTCGAGGAGCCCCTTCCCTCAGTCCCAGGGGTGCCCAAACAGCACCCAGTGGCTGCTGGGGAGAGCTGGGGTGCTCCCACAAAGCTTGTGAGTCGGGACAGGATACCTGAGAGACAGGATTTGGGATCCACGGTGGCCTTTGCTCTCTGAGCAGCAGCCAGGGGCACTTTGAAAACAGCCCCTGGAGCACAAAGACCCCAGTGCTCCAGCCATCCCTTTTGATTAATCCCTGGGAAAGAAGGTGTTTAACCAGATAAATTTCCGCTTGGTTTCTGTCCTGCTGCTCTTCTGGAATGATGAGTTGCTTTGTGCTGTGTGACAAAGAATTACTTGGAGGTTAAAGGTGACGCCGAGTTCATTTCCCGAACGGGCAGGGCTGTCCCCCACCCCCTCAGCCTCGTTCCTCAATTAATCTTCTCATAAATCCTGACTGCATTTTTGAAATGGAGATGATTAGCAGGGTTGTAGCCAGGATATTGGGATGTTCTGGCATGGTTTAAGTCACAGTTTGCATACAAGCAGCTATTTAATACATGCAGATATTAAAAATGTGAGTGCATTGCATCTGTTAGTGTTCCAAATTCCTCCATGGAGGAGAGGAGGAGAAAGTAAAGAAGGATAAGTGGCTGCTTTACTCTTAAATTAAATTTCCATATAAATAATAAACTTTGCTTTTTTCAAGAAGCAATTAAAAAATATTTTGGGGGCCGGGTCATTGCTGGTATAGCACACGGTGATTTTTCTGTCTTTTGTGAAACTTTATTGATTTATACCAGTGGTGGAGCTTTCCTAAGAGTGAAATTCTGCAACAGTTAATGCTGATCCAAGTCAGCACTTCCAGGGTCTTTTTTTCTCCGTGATTTAGATGTTTTACACCAAGTTTGCAGATTCCTGGAGCCGCCAGGCAGCGGAGGTTGAGGCTCTTGGTTCCCACTCGGAAAAGCTGACAGACTAGAGTCTAATCTTGGCAGCATTTGCTACCTTGCCGTGCCAAGTTCCATCCATCATCAGTGAGGCTCTTACATCCTCTCACCTTCCTTGCTGTGGTGCTTTCACCTGCTGCACACGCAGTGCCGCTGCCCCTGCTCCTGTCTGCTTTCTGTGCTCGGCTTTGATGGAACCTCCTGGAGAACTCGGCTACACTGCCCGAGTTCCTGGTGTAAATAATGGGAAAAATGATTGCAGCTGTTGGATGTTCAGTTGCTGAGAGGTCTGAAGGGGTTTATTCCCAGCAGAGCCCAGGACCCTGGGAATTGCAGCCCTGAGACAGGAGTTGCCAGTTAGGAACGTGTCAAGATGAGTGCTAAAAGTGCATTACAAACCCCAGGGAAGGCCTGGCTCAGATCTGATTGTAAGAAACCTCTTGTTCCTTTTCAGCCTTGGAACAGTTACTCACTGCCACCTTATACCTGGCTCTTTGAGTAATTTCCCTTGCAGCTGTGTAATGCAGAGCCCAGTGGAGGCTGGGTGTCAGTGTGGGGCAATGTGAGATAAAGTCCTGTTGTTTGTGTTGCTGGCTGGCTTTATTTTTAATTAGTACCTGTTTACAAGAAAAAATACTCTTTTTTCTTTCTGGATGGTGAGGGGAAAACCATTGTAATTCATTTATTGAGTCCTCTTTGTCCTCCTTCTGCACTTTTGCAGCTGAAAGCTTCATCCTGCGCAGGTCTGAGCTCTTTGGTACTCTTGGTTCTTGTTGGTTTTCGTGGCAGTGAAGAGTGCTGAGCAAATTGCCCCATTCAGGCTCTAGGACCCTAATCTCTCTTTAAACAAGGAGCTGTGCAAAGCAATTCAGTGTCTAAA
Source organism: Oxylabes madagascariensis (assembly GCA_013400675.1). Lineage (NCBI taxonomy): Eukaryota > Metazoa > Chordata > Aves > Passeriformes > Timaliidae > Oxylabes > Oxylabes madagascariensis. The sequence continues at coordinate 7,768 of VYZR01040977.1, read as the reverse complement.
CAGAGGAGTGAGTGCTTATCAGCATCTGACAGAGACTTAAACAGCAGAGGAAAGCACAGAGCTATTAAAAACTAGAGAAGGAGACACAGGACAAGGAATTGATTCATTGCCAAGGCCACAACTTGTTCAAGTTGGTAACTTACATCTCGCATGTTCCCATTTTTATGACACTTGAGTACTTGAAAAAAAACAAACCTCAACCAACTAACTGTGATATTCGTGTATTTCGATCAGTATGGCATTCTGGCCCAACTGGAAAATGTTGTGGAGGCTTTGGTGAGCCATCCTGTAAGGCTAAATTTGATACAACCTCTGCAGAGAGAGAAGTGTCTTTCCCATAATTGTACTGCCATGAAAATTAGGCTCCTTCAGCTGTGTGTCTTCAGTGGAAGATGAGCAGTCCAGGTCTCTGAAAAGGTACTGGTGAAGGTAGAAAACACTGACCACATTGTCTGCTTTTTCCCCACTCTGTGGCTGCCACTGGGTTATTTTTGCCTGCTTTGAAGATCAGAAAAAAAAACCCCAGACAGACAGTGTTTTACTTGGTCTTTTGTGTGATGAACTCAAGGTGGTTTCGGCTCGCAAATCAATCAAACTGAACGATAGCTTCTCTCATTTTGTCGCCAGAGAAGCTGCGCTGCAGAGCTTTCCTGTGGCTACCATATGTTTTTGATGGAGCTGGCAATAAACTCTGGTGTCCGAAATTCCCCTCTCCTTTCCAGCCATCAGCCAGGATCGGCTTAAGTGCTCCTTGCTTTGTGCTTGCAGTGCTGACACAGTGGCTGGATGCAGAATCCATGGAGTGTGGAAAGGAGACAGGAAAGAACTGCTCCTACACGCTGAGTCGTGCTGGAAAGGATGGAATTTTATTTACATCTTTGACATTTTATAGAATTCCAAAGGTGACAGTGGATTGGAGGGTGAAGCTGCCACCCCTCCAACACACTGGTCAGACCAACAGTCTGTCAGCTCTCTCCTCCTCCATGAAAATATGAAAACAAACCATTTGTTGATACTTGAAGTGTAAGAAAACTCCTAGTACATAAAAAAACCAATTTTCTCAGACAGCCTGCGCAGGCAACAATGGAGTTTGCCACAACGAGGCAAGCAGGGCTGCAGGGAAAGGCCAGCGTGTGACATTTTGCCCACCCTGTGCTGCTCCCAGGACCCTGACATTTGCAGCCTCTTGCCAGCACAAAACCCGAACAGTGGCTGTAGAGAAGTTTTCCGACCCTTTTCTCTCCACAAAAGCTTTCATTAGTGGGAAGTCGAGTTGCAGGTATTTATCTTTGATTCCACACAGCAAACTCGCTTAAAATAGGTCAGATGGGCTCGGCAGTAGAGACAATTGGGAATGTCAGCCCTGGGAGGGGGAGTGATTCCGGAAATCTGCACTGACCTTTGCATGTACACTGTTGTTTTACAGACTCTTAAGGTCATCAACCAGTCTGAGAAAACCATTTATAGATTTCAGTCCTGAATGTCAGGCAGTCTTCGACTAACACAGCTCTGTGAATAGAGGGTTAGAGAGAAGATAGACCTGTAATAAAAGGATATTTTGCAGCCAAAGAGTGGGATGTACAGAACTGCAAAAAACATTGGAGGCTGTTATTAAAATATTGGAAATGCAGTTTTCTGAGAGGTCTGTGTTTCCAAATTAGACTTTCAAGCTTCTCTTTCCTGTTGGTGAAAAGGCTGTGCCTCACAAGCAGCTATTTGTGGTTTATACACGTGTCTGTTGTGTTGGTAATCCTGAGGAAAATGGAACAACCTGACAGATGTTGGATAAGGCTTTAGAATGCAGAGGTCTAATCCTGGCTTCTAATCGATGCAGCTAAAACAAGGAGTTTTACATGTGGTTAATGACACTGCTCTGGATGGTGCGCACATCAGTGCAAGCATTCTGAGCACCCTGTTAATTCTGAGTGAGTCCCCTGGCAATGAGCTCCATCATCTCATCATGCTCTCTTTGAAATCTTTTTTTATCTAATCTGAATTCCTATCTCTTAGTTTCTGTGACCATCCTGCTGTTTTTGTGTTTCCAAGGAGTGCAGAGGTTCCTGGTGTACCTTTGTTCAGCCCTTGCTTTAGGTGCTTGTCATGTTCCTGACAGCTCTGAAATGCCACTCTTCTGCCTCTGCTGGAGAAGAATGGGGCAAGTGTTCCCTTCTGTACTAAATGCAGGATTGTCCGTAGAACTTCAGTGGAGGTTTGATCTGTGGTAATATACAAAGGATAAATTTATTAAAGATACACTCTCAAAATGTGAGAGAAGTCCATTTCATAGAGTGTTATTGCAGTTTTTCGTTTAACAATATGCTGAATGAATGAAGTTAATCTCTCCCACTGAAATAAAATAGGAAATTTCTTCACAATAACTGATTATAATGTCTCCCTACAATCTTTGCAATGTGGTTTAATTGAACTCTGATCGAGGCTAAACAAGACTGTGTCTATATCTGGCTTAAAATATGTCTGCTTGGTTAGCAGACTCTGTACTGCCATAAATGTGAATAGGAATATCCCATCCCAGGTCAATCTGCAAAACACTGCAGGTACAAACCTATCCTTGGACTTCAGCTCTCGGGTTAGGGAACTCTGCATTCAAAAATGAAGCACTAAAATAATTGTGTTAGCATTAATTTTGTTTGATGAAATTGCCCTCACCAGGTGCTCACAGAATATTTGAGAACAGGCAGCAATTTCCCTCAAATGTTTGCTCTGTGGATTTCTTTGCCAGATTTGTTTGCAGGGTTTATTTTTAGCTTCACAAATTGGTCTCCATAAGCATTTGACACTTGACATTGCCTGTGTGCAATTAGTCCCAGAGTCTCTGTGACCCCTCAGAGGTGAGGAGGCAGAGCTGATGGGCACACGTGAGGAACAGAAACTCTGGCTTCTGCAGTCACCCTGCCTTCCAGCTGATTTTTGGGAATGCTCACAGAACTGCAGCTTCTAAGCCAGAAGGGAGGATGAGGCTCCAGTTATCCCTGTAACTTGTGCTGAGAAAAACCTTTCAGGGGCAATCCAGTCTGGGTGTGAAGACGTGGATGAGCAGTTGCTCCCTTTGTTGTGATATTTAATCAACCTCACAGTTCCAAATCAGTTCCGTATCCTGAATTTGTGCTTGTTTGGTTTAAGATTCCACTCAGCCAGCCTTTCCATCAGCAGAATTTCCTATTTCTAGATGTTAAGAGAAGGGAACTTGGAGGGGATGAGAGTACAGCTAAGGTCATTCTGAGGTCTGAGTGAATGTATTTGCTGAGCTCTAGTTCTGAGCAAAACATTGCTACAAAGATTTCATACGCTGAGAAGTCACTGAATGTGGTGCTGGCACAGAAAATTAAGGGAAAATGAACCAGAAAATGTAGCTGTTGACATTTTGTGGTGAAGGAAACATCTGTGCTGATTGAAGTGACTCTTCCCTACTTCCATTCTTTCCCTGCTCTGTAGCTCCTGAGCTGGAATATGTGATTTGCTCTGCAGCAGCAGGACAGGTTTGTAGTGCAAGATGGAGTCAGAAGAGAATTCAAGGATGGGGATTTTGTGAGGGCATGGTTTGTGTAAGGGGCTCCTCTGGGTGCAGGGGCAGGTGGGAATGGGTGGCCATGGAAGGAACAGGGATGATCTTTTTCAGCATTTGCGGGATTTTAGTGTTGGTGGTGCTGTGAATAGTATTAGGTTGGATTTGTTAAAACTCTGGTGGCATGGAAGTGGAACAAAAATTAAAATCAGTGTGGTGCAGCATTCAGTTATAGCTAGGTTCAGGAATGGAGGGAAGGTAGTGGTAAAGCTGCTGGAAAAAGGAGAGAGGAGATCCTGCCTTAAAAATTACAGAATTCTTGGTGGGAGCTTCAGCCGTGCTGCTGTGCTGGGCTCGCAGGAGAGCACACAGGCACAGGAATCTGTTCAGCACTCTTCCTCTGCTCTGTCTCCTGCAAGGGGCAATAATAAATGTGCCTCTGGGGGCCAGACACGGGGCAGGGAGGGCCTCTCCCATCCCTCCTCCTTTGCAGGGGCAGATGTCTCCTGCTCCTCCCTGACTCCTCTGGCTCAGGACCTTCTGGCTGAGGGGACGGGCAGATGGTTGCCTTGAAGGCTCAGTGGCTCATCGAACATCAGGCTCTGAAGATCCGTGGCCACTGGCCAGTAATCTCCCACCCACGAGCTAAACCCTTCGTTCCCTGCCCAAAAGAAAGTCACTTCAAACCAACCTCATAAAAGAACAACTCAGAGATATTAAGCTTTTATGACTGTTCCAGTGAATCCGGCACCCAGGGCTCCAGCTCCATGTGAAATACCCCCAAAGAAAATTCCTCTCATGCTGGAATCCAAGAAATAATCATAATAATACAGATCAGAAGCCCCTGTTTCCCATCCAGTGAGCTCACTGGGTTGCAGGAATTTGAGCTGCTCTGTCACACTGGAGCCAGTGATGTGCTTAGCAGATGCCTGCTTGGGTTCAGATGAAGTGCTGCAGAGGCATATGATGCCAGAAGAAGGATTAAAAAGTCACCAGGCTGTTAGAAAGAAGAAGTAATTACTTGTAAGCCTTCGCTTTTGTTCTTGGCTAATACTGCCTTTGTTGGATGGTTGTTAACCTCTTCCATGCAGGGCTTCATCTCTGGGCAGCTGTAGCTCCTGCTGGATGATAGAAAGGGGTAAAGCATTTTAAAATGCAAAAATCCAGAGCACCTGAAAGCACTGATAGGCAGAGCTGCTCTTCTAAAAATTAGTTTTTCAGGTAGATAAAGTAAACATCGCTTAATGGTTATTTGAAATAATAACTTTTGATGTGGAACTCAGGAAAACCCATGGCATCTTGTTTAAATAGATTCTCTGATAAATTAAAGAACGTTGAAACTGAGCTGATCAAGCATACAAAAATGTTCTCTGGAAATGTTGGTAATTAATTATACCAGGACGTGGAAGTTATTGGGTAGAGATGAAGAGAATAGAACAAATCCCTTAAGTGATGGCTGCACTTGCTGATGCATGATGCTGGGATTCTAAAAATAAAATGGACAATTTTAACTACCAGTTTTATCAGTAAAAGGCTTAAAGTGCTTAAATAAATTGTCTAAAGTACAGCCTTCAGTATAAAAATATAGGAATCCATTATGTATGGTATGAAAGTGGGTGGAAATCTTTTGACTACAATAAGAAAAAGAGAAGCCTTTTTTTCTTTTTCCTGTCAGTCTGGCCACATGGGCTTTGCTGTTTGTGTTCAGCTTATTAAGGCAGAAGTTGCATGACTTTTTCTTAATATTGGGCCAAGTCCTACATACCTCATGCATGTGATTAACCCAGGATAAATGAAGTGCCTGCGAAAATGAGCCCACTGTCTGTCTGAGGATAATGTGCTGCAGCAAAAGTCCTGGGAATTGCACAGAAACAGCTGCTAAGCCTCAAGCTTAGATCCCGACCAACAACCCTTTGAAATCACAGGACTTCACTTGTCTCTGCAGCCTGCTGAGCTTGTTTCTGATTTGTGTGGCTCTGTTGATGGCAGAGATTCCCTCAGGAGCGGTGGGGCCGTGTCTGGAGTGTCCCTGCTCATGGAAACTCTGCAGCAAACTGTCTGTGTGCTTAAATCAATCCATGCTGTCCTTCACCAAGTGTTTATGTGCTTTAACCTCAGCCCTCTGGTGCCATGGGCTCTTGGCTGAGCAGCAGGACACCTCAGAGAGAAATGCTCACCAGTCACCGAGTCACATTCCGTAGCCAGAGTGGCCACCAAGAAATTTCCTTCTTGTCCAGCAAACCAGGTGTTCTAATGTAAAAGAACATTGGCATCTGTCACGTAAGATGTCAGTGGTTGCTTTTTGCAGAGGGTTTCAGGGAGGTGAGCAGACCCCAGCAGGCTCGTCCAGCGTGGGTGAAGGGGCTTAGAGAGGAAGCTCCTGCATCAGGAATCCAAACTCTCGTTCTGCTGCTGGACCAGAGAAATCTGTAGGTTTTCCTCTTTCCATGGTCCAAAGTGGATCTTCTTGAGTTCCTTTCAGAAGTGTTAGAGCACTTTGGGATGGAAGCCTGACAGACTTGGGTAAGGGAAATCAATCAGCTCAGGAGGTGGCATTCGTAACATCTTTTTCAGCAGAATTAAAATGTGTGCCAAGGATTGGAGCCTTGCAGGGCTGTAACAGAGGGCTAAGCCAATGTTTTATGTTTTAAATGTGATTCTGCCTGACAGAGAGGGTGGTGTGCTGGTAATGAATTCACTGTTTCTTTTCCTATTTTTCCCTTTTTGTTTTCTTTAAATTTCTGTCCAGTCATGGCAGTTTGCTCAGTTACGAAAACAGTTCCTACCATCCAGTGGTGGTGCATGAATTAAACATGAGTGAACACATCTTAATTCCTTATTTCAAATTTATGGCTGCTGTCCTTTGAGAGTTCTGATTTCCCCCTCCTCTACATTTGTCTCCTTCTTTTCTTAATTATCTCACACCTGCCTTCCAAAGCTCTTCCCTTCCCTGCACTCTGGCATTGCACACTCTGCAGGACTGCAGTGGGGTTGTCTGTCAGCAGCCATTTGGTGTCATGACAGGTATCGATTGTTTAGTCATTACTTGAAAACATTTAATTACATTTGACTGCATAATTAGCACGTTAGCAGCCAGTCATGCTAGGGCAGCAAACGTGATTTGCAGAAATCCCCAGGCTGCAGCCCTTTGTGAGGAGGGTGGGTAAGGCTGTCTCTGTGGGGTGTTTTGGGATCCTGAGATGTTCCTGAGTTTCAGATCAATCTGTGCATTCTGTGTTGTCCTTACAATTACCTTTATTCCTTAATGAGCTGGACCTACCCAGAACCTTAAATCCTGATTCTGATGGGATTCCCTGAGAACACTGGAACTCTGTTCCTTCAATACCCAAAAAGTCTAGCACTAGATGCATTTACCTTCTGCACCTATAGCCAATCCCTTCAGTAGGAGTTAAGAAGAGGGGTTGTAAGCTGTATGACAAAATCAACATATATTTTAGCTCTTCTCCCCTGTTACCGTCCCTAATTTAGACAATACATTTTGCCTTTTGGCAATGTGTTGTTAATCTTTACAGGAAAACATTTAAGTCAAAAGGGATCTGATGTGCAGCTGAAACTTGAAACTGGCCAGCACGTGCTGATTCTCTCTGTGTGTATCTTATATATTAGTACTTGTTGAAATACTTTGGGATTGTGATGCCCATCTGCATTTAAAAAACTTAGGGAATTGAGGTACTGTCAGTATTTTACCACAGAGATGTGGACTATAGTGCCAGAAACAGCAATACAAGAGCAAGGTTACTTCACAGGGGGAGTGAAATGGTTGTGTGTGTGTGAGAGAGTCCTGAGAAAGGGACTTTGTCCATAGGGCAGAAATTCCCTTTGATCCTGCAGGGTGGTGATTAGCAGCCCTGGGGCTGATGGTCATTGGGCCCTCCTGACATGCTGCGTTTTATTTTCTTTTGCAAACATAATGCAGAAAAGAATTATCTATATCTAAAGATGTACCTACCTTGTAAATATTTTTTGCATGGAACAGGGCTTGGCCCTGACTTTCCAGGTGAAGTTGTGCTAAGTGTCCCTTTGAATCCGTAAGCAGACTTCCTCTAACTCACCTTTTCTTTTATTAGTGACGGAGTGTCGAGGGGTCTTGGACAATAATCAGCGATTTTCTTCATTACCAACGTACCTGCCCGTGAGCTATCGGCTCTTCAACGCCGAGACGTCTTTCTTCCTCAAGGAAGCCAACCAGGACTTCATGAGAAACTCCAGTTTGCAGTCCAGGGT
>VYZR01040927.1:0-26297 GCA_013400675.1 Oxylabes madagascariensis | reverse complement strand
TTTTTTTTTTTGACAGCCTTTTTACTGGTTCTTTAAAGCTCTCCTTTGATGTGAGCTCAGAAACACAGATCTTACTCTTTTATCGCTTTCCCCTGTCAGTTTAAAACCAGTTATGAGTACCGCAAACTATTAAAAACAATCTAAGCTAACCTCTCAAGTGACAGATACTCAAGGCCTACCTCTTATTTTCAGGCGTGTGTAGGGCAGACTTTAGTTTTGAGGCAGCAAGAAAGGATGCTGCTTGGTAAAGAAACATGATTGTGGAGGCTCAAAAAGTTGGTTTGGAAAACTCATGTGGAAAAAGGCAGAGCAATGGGATATCCTGGTGAGTTTAATATACCAAGAAACTCACTATCTATGCGGTCTTGCCTGTCCTGATCTTCTGTTTTCTACACTAATTCAATTGATCCTTTGTTGATAATTGAGTTACCTGAGTTCATGCCTTCTTCAGCAAGAAGGAATATTGGCCTGACACATGGAGTGTGGAGCTGGAAAGGACAGCTGGGTCATGACTTCAGTCCTCTAATACCTCATGCAGCCTAATGCACTGAGGTCTGATGAAACACCTCCATGTGTCCCCAGGCACATGAGGTGCTGCAAAAGCCAAAAATGAGGAAAACTCAAGCAGAGCAAAAATATCATCACGTTTTGCATGGAAAAACATGCACTTTTCCAAGTGCATGTTAGAAAAGGAACTGTAAAGAAGAACTCCCTCAGCTTTTCGTTGTTCTCCATGAGAGAGCAACTTTAGGGTTCTCTGAACAGCCCATCTCTGCCACCCCATGAGGCAGAAGACTCGGCTGGTACAAACTAAGTGAAATTTTAGCACTTGTCTTGTGCAGTAATGATGTTGTTGCTGTTTTCTTACAAATAATACCTGCCAGCCTGGAGGCAGGTGTGTGTGCTGGCAGCCCCTCATCGTGCACACCAGTGGCATCTCCTGGTGCTTCCACCTGCTCCAGCCTTTGGCTCCGTGCTGTAATCCACCCAGGAAACCTGTCAGGTCAGGACAGGCCACCTGCAGTGGAACCTTGGTCCTGTGGGAGTCAGGTGAGAGCAGGAGAACCGAAGAATTCTTGGGCTCTGTGAACCTCAGTAAAACAGCCTTCTGTTTGCAGACTTCTGTCCATCAGAAGTGGCCGTGTCTGCCAGGTCCTGGTAATGAGAACTGGTAGGAATATCTTGGAGTGGAGCACGAGAGAGCCAAGCACAGCACTGGCAAAAGGAAACCAGCCATTAAAACTGCTAGGAGAAAACCTGGACACCTCCTTAACAATTTTTCTCACTTCTGCAGCCAACTCTGACATGGTAGTGCAAAGCACTGGTGGGACACACAAAAGAAGGAAGCCATGATCACCTCCTGCCAACTCGGTGAAACTGTTCAAAAATGCCTTACCTTCGCCTTTTTCAACACTGTCATAATTTAAATTAAAAATTAGTATTTTTCCAATATGTTACTATTCCGAAATAAATACATTTTTTTACTTTTAGCTGATGGTGCAAAATTATCTGGAATTGCTCAGAGGTCCCTGATGTGCTGGGAAAGCTGTGTTTCTCTAGTTTGCTGCTCAGGGGTGCCACTGTAGCTGTGAACAGCAGCAGCTGGGCTGAACTTGGCCGGTTCAGGGCTCTGACAGGCCAAAATAGTGTCTTTTAACTCTATCAGATTGTGTTTCCCAGATCCAGACTTTCAGTAAGTGAGGTTTGTAACTTTGCCCTCAGAAGATCTGCCAAGCTTTTGCCTTTTTGGTCTGAATTAACCATTTTCTTATGGGCAATTTCCTCATATTCCTTTTGCACAGCTGCCTGACAGTCCTTCAGACATCTGCAAAAGCTAGAAGTGTTTGTTTGCAGTAACATAAGCTTTCCAGTTACCAAATCCCACAGAACCCTTTGTCTTTTTTACCCGAAGGGGGGTTGCTTTGTAGGGCCTGTGCCATCCCCTGCCGGAGATAACATTTTCTGATGGTTTGCATGTGCTGCCTTCTCCCCGCTTGGTTCCTTGGCCAGGTTTTGCAGAGCACCTGGCAGGAGGAAGGGGGCTCTCCCAGCAGCAGTGCTGGGTGAGGCTGCAGGGCTGCAGCTCTCCCCAGTGCCCCATGTTTCTCTCTCAGCTGTCGTTCTCAGCTGCTGGTGGACACGGGCAGCTGCTGTTGTCTCAGCGTGGGTTTTGCTTTGTTTTGTTTTAATCTGTCCACTTCATTATGAGCCTGAATTAGAGTGTGCTCTTTGAAGATCTAACCGCTTGTCTATGGCCTTATGGGAGTACTTTTGGAAGTGTGTCCCTTGGCCCCCAAAAATTTTTGATTATAAACTCACACCAGATTGGGAAACGAGGTGTGTCTGTGTGGTTTTTCTCCCTCCTCCCTTGCATTTAGCCGAGCGTCAGGATATCTGGCACGGAGGGCTTATCTATAATTCATAAAGGAGAGCTCTCTACCTTGTCCAGCCTGAGAGTTAACAACTGTACCTTTTACAGAGTGCTGCTGGGATGCAGCCTGTCCTAGGTCCTAACCTCTGCTGAAGCTCTCGGGGCTTGTTTGTCACCACTGCAGCCTCTGCTTTCACTTTGTTTATGTAAACACCGGCCTCTTGTGAAGGAACCAGAAGTCAAGACAAACTGGAGCTGTTTTCTGCATGTCCAGATCACAGGTTACAGGGCCTTCCAAACCAGCCATCTGTCTGGGTTCCTCTCCTTTCAGCAACACTTGATAAGGCCCCACGAGGGCTGCCCGTGGTGTGCAGGGACAGTCTGTGAAGACCTTTCATCAGGACTGACAAGGTGAAAATCGGACTTGTCACACACAGGGGTCAGGGTGCTGAGCTTTACTGAGCTTAGTCATGAGGAAGGGATATGCACTAGTGGCTCTGGGGCTGGAAATCCCTGCAACAGAGATGCAGCCAGGGGTTCCTGACTTCCCTGAGCAGAGCACAACCTCAGTCTTCATGCTGCTGTTACATCCTCCTCCAGTGAGTGAGGCTCAGGCCAGGCAGGAGCCTCAGTGCTCACAACAAATGGGGAAAAGCAACTTGGCTGAAGCCTCAGGGCTTCTCAGTTGGCCAAGCAGCAGCTGCCAACACACAAAGGATTTTAAGAGTAGGATTTTCAAAGCCACCTGTGTTGATTGAACAGCTTCCATTAAAGCTTCTCTTAAAGCTAAACCACTGGGCTGGGAATAAGTGCTTTTGCAGTTCCAGTCCAACAGATAGCAGAGTCCATTCACCTTGTGGCCCACTGGCTGGTCTCTTTCTCCTCCACTGACATCCCCAAGTCCCTCTCCTCAGGACTGCTCTCAAACCATTCTCCTCTCAGCCAGAAAGGGGAGGAGTATAAAGTTTTGACCAAATGAAAGCTGCTCTTCACAAACCGCCCTGCCAGGGACAATGCCTTGTTGCATGGAGAAGAGGCAGCCTGTGCCTTTCGGTCTGTGCTGTGAGAGGCTAAAAAACACAGACCGGGGGCTTCCAGCAGCAGAGACCTGGTTGTGTGGTCTCATTAGGCCTGAGCTCCCCCAGAGCCACAGTCTGTGGTTAGGGTGCGTGTGTGTATCCGGAGTGCATTTCCTCTGCCCTGCTCAGTGACAGAGGGAAAAAAAAAGCTGTCCCAATCTGGAACACGTCTGTATGGCCCCCTATTTGTCTACCAGTATGGCCCCCATTTGATCAGCCTTTGTGGTTTGCAGCACTTGGCAGCTGCATAGCTGCTCCTCTCCTGGATGGGATGGAGCCATCGACAGGCGTTTCTCTTGTCTTGGGAGAGCCACATCAGTGCTGCTGATGGTACTGCATTTCCTTCCTGCACTGCTTGGCTCTACAGCACACACCTACCCTGCTCTAGGGGCAGCAGGCTGAAAATTGGTTTGAAATTGGGCTTGGTGCCCCCTTCATGGTGCATCTCCAGAACCAGACATCTGTGAGGGGAGGAGGAGAGCTGAACAGAGGAGATAACCCATCAGAGCAAATATCTGTGTGGCTTGGCAGGCCAAGTGCAGATGTTAGAGGAAGAGAGAAGGACAAGGGGAAGAATACTGTGATCATTTGCCCCAGGATGATCTGTGGTCTGTGGTTTCAGGTATCTAAGGGTTTAACAGCTTTTTTGGACTTTCTCTTTAGGGCTGTGCAATGAAGAACATGTTGGGGGTTTCAAGCACCATTTCTGTACTTCACCAGGATGGAAAAACGTAGCACATGATTTCCTGCACAAATTCTCTCATCCTGTCACAGAGTAATGAGATGAAGGGGTCTGCCCATCTCAAATATCAGGTCCCATTTTGTCAAGCGGGGCGCAGGAAATAGCAGTGCGGTTTCTGCGCTCTTCTTCAATTTCAAGTCTCCTTGAATTTCATTCCCTCTCAGAGATAAATTTGTTGCAGAGGAGCTGGGCTTTCTGTGTGGCGGGTGCTGGCTGCCCACAGCCTGATGGGGCTAGGGCATTGCAATTACACCTGGCAGAAGCAATCCTGGGGCTCGGAGGAGTCTGTGTTCATGGCTTTTAGGGAACCCCATCATGTGCCTTCTCACTTAAATGGAAAGCGTTAAATGGCCTTCTGCAGCCATAAGGATAGTCTCCTCGGGGCACTTCTGACACATGCTGACTGCCTGACTTTTTTTATAATTCACATTTCTTTCATTGAGGAAATAGTCTGTCTGGTATGCTGTCATTTTGCCCCATTGCCTGCAATTTCAATTTCTTCATTCACTTTCTGCTTTTGAGACTCCAGTTTCTTGGAATTATTCCTTGTGTAATGACTTCCGTTGCTAATTTAGGTCTAAGCGATCCCTGGGCAGCCACAACCATGAATGCATGTAGGTGGCTGGGTGATTTGTCAGGGCTCTGCTCTAGGAGATGCTTAGTTTCAGTACTTTTATGAAGTATTTTAAATAGTTATCATCTCTTTTATGTCTATGTTATAAAGCAATCCTGAAGTATCACCTTTTTCATTTTTAAGTCTGAATTTGTTGATTTCTGTTAGCAGTCCCAATTCTCTGGCTGGCCTAAAACATTCCCATACTTTTCAGTATTTCCTTGCTGGGGGTTTTCATGGATCTGGGCTGCCTGTCTTTAATGGTTTAGCAAAACACAAACAAACTCTTCTGGGAAATAATTTCACAATTAAGCATTTAGGAGATGGGTGCCATCCAGGGCTAACAATTTTATCTGGAGACATTTATGCAATGTTTTGCAGACTTGTTAGGACCTCTGTTCCCACGGGTCATAAAAAAATATCTGCAGTCTTCTCCCTTGATAAGATATTTATTTTCTCCTGTTTGTCCAGGTCCTAAAACACAGAAAAGTGTGTTTCTAGTGACCAGCGAGAAGGATGAACTGTTCATAGCTGCTATAATGAGATCCCACCTCACTTAGCCAGGCAATTGCACCTGTGGAAGGAAGGAACTCACGCTGTTACACTTTGAAAGCTACCATCATGAGTTAAATGCTATTTTCCACTCTCTCATTGCCATTGCTGCTTTGCCATGTTGGAAGCTCAGCACGCTGGGGCATATGAATGTTTCATATATGCATATATATACATATATATATATATATATCTCCTCATCAACTTCTCCATCTGCGAAGCATATCCTAAGAGACTTCAGAACAGCCGCTCAAATAAAGTAACAGCACAGCATTTGCTCTTCTGTTTTGTGGTCGGGGAAATCAAGTTGCTATAAAGTAGAATGATTTGCTCAAGGTTGCTTTGAGAACTCAGTATTCAGAATTACATTTCCTATTTTCCTTGATTTTCATTAATATGGTTTCACTCTTTACTGTATTTTAAGAGCAACACAGGATGGTCAGGGAACAGCGATTGATTCAGCCAGGCTAAGAACAAAATGAAACTATATTTGTGATATAGACAAAAATGTGATTCCTCTCTCTCTCCCTCTCTTCCTCCACTGCAGCTTTAGGCTTGCTTTTAAACTTGTTTTTGTGAGACTGGCAGCATGGTTCTTGCTGGCCGTGTCACCCTACACCAGACAGCAAAAGTTTACTGACTGAATCCAGCTGTTCCCAGGTTGGTGACCCAGGAGAGGCTGACTGGGCCAGAGGGACCAAAATGTTAGGGGTGCAGAAGGATCCTGAATGGATAAAACCTGAGCTACGAACTAACATACCACAATATTAAAAACCAAACATCACACAGTTGTGGAGGTGTCAATTCATGTTAATTGAGAACCAGCTCTTTCATGGTTTAGCATGAAATTTATATTTTCAGTCCTTAGTGCAGACCATGAATAGACAAAATGACTTTTTACTAGCAAGGTCATCAGGATCTGGTTGTGTCTCTGTTGCCTTGGCATGGTTGGTGTGAGGACAGGAGGGGAAGTCAGGCTGGCAGGTTGGAAGGGAAGTCTGCAGGTAAAGGGTTGTATTTCCCGCTGACACTTTATGGAGCAGGCACACATTAAAGCTGTAGTCTGAAGCCTGGCTGCCAGCCTCCTGGAGACCCACTGCCTGAATGAAAAACAAATTATGTGTCTCTGCTCCTCCAGGAAAGGTGCCTTTGTACAAGGTTTGCTGCTCTGAATGCAGTGAAGTGTTGGGAATGCTGCTAAAAGCTGCATGTGCAGCCTGTAGAGAAGGGAGGGGGACAAAGGTCCTTGCCAGCCCCACATAATCCTCAGTTCAGTTACCCTCAAGCTCCAGACAAAGAGATAATACATCACATTTTCCTAGAGCGTGAGAAAAGCAGATCTTATATCAACACAAATGCTCAATTTGTCATGTATCTTAATGGGATATTCCCTTCGGAGGAGCCCAGTCCTCGAGCTTGTTCCAGCTGTTGAACCAACATGTTATGAAATACCATTTTTTTAAAACAAACACAAAGCTGAGTGTTTCCGTGCATTCATATATTCCCTACAATGTTTTTCAAATGGACCTCCGGGGCAGCACCTTGGTGGGAAAACATCTGCTTTTACACATGGGCCTCTAATGGTACAAAATCCACAGCTTGGAAAGTCCTGATAATGGGGGAATCTCTAAAGCCCACAAGACTCAATTGTTGGGTGCTGCAGGGGAATGACTCGTGTGTAAATCGAAACATCGATGTGAGAGCTAATAGATTTTTAAGGCCAGAAAGATTGTCTCCATCTCAAACTGTGGATTGTATCCCCTTTGAGAGCTAAAAAAAGATTTAAAGTGTAGTGGGCTGTGAACTTTTATTAATAACCTCATCAGGTGGTTTAAAAAAAAAAAAAAAAAAAAAGCCAAAAACCAAATAACCCTTGCCAATTATTGTGAAAGAAAACAAGATAAAAATAAAAATCAATAAAGGTAAGTGCTTGCATACACCTTCTCTTTCTTACTCAAGTGCTGATTGTGAAATTTTACCCATTGTTTCAGCCTGCAGTGGGTTTTATGAAGACAGGTGAGCCATGAAGCAAATCAAGCTTTCAGAAAGTTTGATAAACTCTGCCTTTTTTAATCACCCGGCATAGCTCTGGATGTAAAATTTACACAGAATACAGTTTGTAGGTTCAGGGACTAAGTAATCATTTTTCCAGAGCTGTAGAGCAAGCCCAAGAGAGCTGTTAGACATGCTAAAATAAATAAATATTGAGCCCACGGGAGAGATGAGTATGTAATTACATGAGGTCTGGCTTTTGTGCCCTCTCAGAAAGTTAATTTAAACTTTGGTTAGCTGAAAGCTCTCTGCAAGAGACGGCACCAGAACTGGGGAATTTGTTTGGTGTGGCATTTTTATCTGTCTGCTTTTTGACTGAAATCCATGCGGATGAGGAAACAACGTGCTTTGGAGGGGAGGTGTTGTGGGGTTTAACCAACAGGTGGGACCATGAACGACAGGAAGGAGAAGGAGAATAAAAGGCTGGTTCTTCACAACCTTCAACAACTTCAACATTTCTGTTTACACAGCAATTTTTGGTTGGTTGGTGTTCTGCTTTTTTTTTTTGTTTGGTGCTGATCTACATCCTTACGCTTGGGAAAAAGTTAACATGGGTAGCTGAGGAGAGTCAGGCTTCACACGTGTTCAGCGAAACAAAGGCAAGTCAGTGTCGTGATACAGGAATTGAGGATGGACACAAAAAGTATTTTCTAGAGATGAACTGTGGGTCAGGGCTTGGGAGATGTGTTTTACCCAGTTGCTCTTTACTCTGTCTCACATCATCGTGAGCTCTCTTACCTTGGGAATCCCACGGGCTTCGGTGGGTTTGCCCTTATCTCAAATTCAGTAGCACATAGGGAGGTTATAAAACCCACTGGATGTTTATTTTCAGTCTCTTTGTTTTAAAAGATCTGTATTTAGATGTATTTGGCAATGTACAAGATGATTCCTCTTAAATCTTATTAATGTCTTCTGACTGCAGAAGTTAACCCAGAGCTGAAAACAGGAGTGGAGAAATTCAGGGTTCCCTTTTTTTTTCTCTTTCTTGCTGTTTTAAATCCCTCTACCTCTGCAGTACCCAAGGGTGGTCCAGGCACCCACAGGAGCTTGATTGTGTTCTTTGGTCACTCCTTCCGCTTCTGTTCAGCCTTTCAATTGTTTTATATTTTGTCTGCTTGAGGCAAGTAGCAGCTGTAGCTTTAGCCCAGTGTGGAGGAGGTGGCAGTTTCTGTATATTGGATGTATAAATACTTGTGATCACTTCCCTAAACATTACAGCAAGCTATGAGTAACTGGTGTCGTGACTCATTGCTGCTGTAGCTTTTGAAGCCGTGCCCAGGTCTCTGAATCACACAGCACAGCAGAGCTTGGCTGGCACAGGAACAGCTCAGGAACAGCGTCCTTGGGGCAGGGAGCCACCGCTGCCCTGAGCACCTCTGGCATGGCTGGGATGCCTTAAGTTTTTAGCTTTTGTATTTTTCAAATCCTGTACTGCATTCGTGTATAACTCTGAACTCCATATGGCGTGTTAGTTACTGTCTTCACATTTTGGTCAGACTCAACAATCCTTCCAGGCCTGAGAGCCAAGGACATCTCACTGCCTCAGGCCCTGAAAAGTATAAACAAAAGTGAATCGGGAGGGAGAGCAAACTGGGGGTGAATTACTTCATTACCTGAAGCTGTAGTTGGACAATTAACCCCTGATACGCAAATGGACCAAACTTATAATTGTCTGAAAAACTCGTGACCATCGTCCACCTTGGGTGCAGCCTCTGGGAGGCTCTGACTGCCCAAGGTGTATCCATTGAAGGCCTTTAATAAATCCCCACTTTGTTCTCTTAATCTTGTCTAGCCTCTGTTCTAGGGAGCCCCTCCAAGGCATCAGCTGCAGTGGGGTTTGGGATTTCACTGGAGCTCCTAGGGCTTGGCCTAGGGATAACAATGAACCAGATCTTTCTGGGCAGCGCTCCCTCCGCTCCCGGTCTAGCAGGGGTTACACACAGCACACACAGCCCAGGGCTGGGAGCTGGGGTGGCTGGGAGGAAGGAGAAGATGTCCCCCCTGGCCACCAGGAACAGCCAGTGGTGCTGTGGTTTAGGAAAGCTGTAGCATTTCTTGTGATATTTAAGTTCAGTGGGTAAGCATTGGGTCATCCTTCAAATGTACCACATACAGCGCTGTGCAGATGGAGCTTCACCAGGCTGATGTTATTTTGTTCTCATGCTAATCCCATTTATCTTCTGGACAACAGAGCCTTGCAATCCTACACAGCCTTTAGAATCCCAGCTTTTGGGAATGTTGCACAAGGTTTGCCCATTATTTTTTGCTATAAGCTGCTCAGGTTTGGAGATTTTCCAGAGGTGTTCTGGTAATTTTGAATGTGAATGCTCTGTACCAACAAAAGAGAAAAGGACAGTGAATCTGCCTTTCTTTTTCAGCTACTAAAGAAAGTGGCAACAGTCCAGTACCTCAGCAATGATACTCAGAGGAGGATGTTATTTTTACCTTTTTGCATTTGCAGAATTGCCTTGGCTTTTGGAGGAGGTAGCTATGTCATTGTAAGTAAGGACCTCAGCTCCAAACTGTACTTCTTGTACTATGTCCTTTGTCCCTATGACCATTTTTAGGTTATTGCTCATGAGGTTTCTTTTTAGCCTTTAGGTCTCTTTTTAGTGCATTTGATTGCTAATGAAACTACTTTAACACCTACTACAGCAGGTTCTAACCTTAGGCTTGAACACATCCTAAATCACAGCAAAATACCAAAAAAACTTGGTAAAACCCCTGTATCTCATCAGGACTATGCAACAAAGCTGTGGGAGATCACTTATTTTGCATTTTATAGCGCAGTAAATCATTTGAAGTTGCTCTGGAGTGATGACAAAACCAGAGGAGATGCTTGTGCTGTAAAGATACTCTCTTGCAGCTATTTGGTGCAGCTGCTCACTGTGTTGCTTTTGAAGATGCCCTGTGCCCTTGGCGAAGTAGCCCCATGAGCCCACGTGGTTCCACACTGCTATCCCCCAGGTTTCAACCACAGAACCTTGGGTGGGATTTTGGCACCCAAGTGCCAGACACCTAAGCAACCCCTGGTCTTAGAGTATTAATTATTAATTTATCTCTTCTGCTCTCTATGTGAGCACTCAGGACTGCAGAAGCTGAAAAGAGCGTGTTTTTCTACACAGATGCTCCTGGCCGGGTTCGTACATGGCTGTTAAATTCTGGCCTGAACTGGCAGACTTTTAAGGCACTAATCCTGTAGCCTCATAATGCTCTTGGATCTCTCTGCATACCTTCCTTGTTTTTTTAAGTGGGGATTTTGGAAGAGGTCTTAGATTGGGTGTTAGGCTTTTTTAGTCCCTCCTTCACCTGAAAAACAGCATTGAGTTAAATTCAGGGCAACTCTACTGAGTTGCATAAAACCTTCCATTTAAAATGCACTTCTTCTACGAGGCACTGAACTTTAGAACATTGTACAGAGACCTAGACACAAAGTATGAGGGGTTATAAGTCTCGACATAATCACTGTACATAACTGTGTAGAAATAAGGGCAGCTCAAAATATATTCTTCCATGTACTGTTTGTGACTGTTCAGTACTGTTTCTGCTTCACTTACAATGAAGTCTCTCTGGGGAAGAGGCAGTGTCTTCTGCTTTTCCACTGCAGGAAGCACAGCATTGCGGCCTGTAAATAGTAAGTTTATGTAGTGTTTGCCTTTCACCTTTCCATTCCCTTGCAAATAAATAACTGTACTGCTGTCTTTGCAGTATTCTTTATATTAAGCATAGGGAAAATTATGAGAATAATTATTTAGAGAAAGGTAAATTGTAGCATAAGGGTGTAATATATTTAGTGTGGAAGACCACTTCAGTTGTTCCTGGTTTTGGTTTCTAATGAAGGCAGACTAGATTTACAGCCAGTGATTGATGGTTAATAGAAAACTATTGCAGAAATCCTGTGGTTAAAGTGTACAGTTTGCATAGATCTCTCTGGATACTTTCCAGGTTTTCACTTTAGAAGGCAGTATTACTTCTCTATAATTTATTTTTCCTGGCATCCCTCATTAGAACATAACAAGGTGCTTTGCAGCAAGTATCACTCATCAAGCTCATGACCAGTGTGAAATTGTCCAGCAAACACACGACTTTGGCTCCAGGGGCTGGTGGTGGCTGCAGCAGGATGCTGATATGGGTATGTGGTGATGCTCTGCCTGGACATGCCACTTTGCCTGCTCTGATGGGCCCCCTTGTTGTCATCATCTTCATGGCCACCGACAGCCAAGTCCCTCTCCTGCAGAGGGGAGGCCCTGGCTCTGCATGGGGATTCCCCCTGCCCTTCACTGAGCTTTGTGGGCTACTGCTGATAGGGAAATTCCAAGCCTGTAAGGCCTTCCTGTCAAATATCTGGGCTGAATATGAAAGCAAATGGCTGAATGATGAGCTTGTGTTTCCAGGCTTCTGCAGGGGGCTTGGGAGTTGAAGAGGGCTGATACGTAAGTGATATTTCTGCCCCTTCCACGTACACTTGTTGAGCTTTGGAGATTTTTAGATTTTGACCAAATGATGATACGCCCTGTATGGGCAATACTTGAAATACTGAGACAGTATTAGCTCGTTTCCTTTTGCAATAATGCTGGAGATGGGTGGCCAAAATATCCTTTTGCACGTGGAGTTTCTGCCTTATCAGAGAAGGTAAAACCTCAGGCAGTCAGACTGGGTCTTTGGAAAGTTGATCTGGAGTTCATGGGACTTCATGAAGTTCCTGCAAAATGGCACACACTGCACAGAGAGGTATTCCCAAGGCCAACTTCAGGTATTTTACACAGGCCAGCCTGTGTTTGTTCTTGCTCTCCAGGTTCTGGTCTGTCTCCATCACTGATGTAAGGAGATAAGCCTCCTAAGAGAGCCAGGGTAAATAATTATGCAAGTAATTGTGTCTTCATTCTGTGTTTAATGTGCAGTGCTTTCACTTGGACTTTCTTACCTGTGAGAATGAGGAGTAACATGGAAATCTCTTCTAATTAGGTTCCATGTACGTTGTGTAATGTGGCTTGCACAGCAATTTAAATGTAAGTATAAATTTGGACTCCCAGGCACATTGGCTTCTGAAATCCTGAAATTGCTGCATTTCTACCCGCACAGAGCAATCCAAACCCCCTTGGTTTGGAGAAGACTCCTTGAGGTGTTTATCCAGGGGCTCCGTGAAGCAGCATATAAAAAGTTTTCTTGTTAATTACCTCCAGGCTGACCTCTAAAGACCCTTATTCTGTCTTCCAGAAAGTAACTTACTCACTGTGATAGAGAAGTGCAGCTTCAACATCCAGTCCCAAATTGCTGAGGCTGCACAGGGAAGTAAGTCCTTTTGCTGAATACTCTGAGGTGGCTTGAGCCACTGAACAGATTTCGAGTTAAACAGACTGTCTTGTTTTAAAATATCAGTCCAAATGAACTCTTTCTTTTCACCCAAGAGCAATCTCTCCTCACTGGCTGTATGTTATATCCACTGGCATTCATGGCAGCTACACAAAGCAGGAGAGAGGTATTACTTTGAATTCTTGGAACAAATGTTAGGAATCAGTGCTTGCAGCTCATATATGAAATAGTTTTATTTTATATGAAACTTTATTCATTGGATCAAATGTCTAAAAAGCATGTGAAAAAGGTAACTGGTGGCACATATCCAGCTTTCTGGGGGAAATTTCCATTAAGATGAATGACCACATAAAAATCACACAGGAGGAAAGAAACCAAGAAGTGACAGGAGAGTAGTTTTTTTGAAGAAAGTTTGGAAGCAGTTGGAGGATTGACGTAGCTGACAGATAAGAGGGCTCTTCCAGACAGCAGAGGTAGGCGATGGGCGATGCAGTGTTATGAATAATGTTAAAATAATCTGAAGGGACAGCACAGGGAGTGGTGAGAGTTGAACTGGGAGAGGAAGAAACGTGCTTTGCATTGAAAACAGTGACCCAACTTCCACTGAGCAAACAGGAGCTTCCTGCATGTGCCCAGAAGCTGATTTGTCAGCTACCACTGATCAGCAGGGGGGAAAACACTGTGAAATACAGAACTCTGCGCTGGTACTGCTGCTTTCCTGCATTGCTAAAGCTGCGTGATGTGGATGGAGAAGAGCTGGTGGCCTTTCAAAGGGCACCTCTGCTTCAGGGTAGTCTCACTGCTGGTCATTAGTTGGCCGTACACAGCCGTGATAGAAGCACGCACACACAATAATACCAGAGATCAAATTCAGAGCTGTCAGGGAGGGTAAAACAAACCACTTCCCTCTTTCTTCCATCCACGAGTTGGGCAGCAATGAATAAAAATCCCCGGGTGTCAGGCGCAAACCAAGTGAGTTGTGGTGGTTGCTTTTTTTCCTTTCCTTTATGCACGACAAAGTCACAATTTCAAGTATCAAAATGCAGTTTCTAGTGCATAGGATGGTATTTTCTTGCTGCTATAAAACTTGTAGTGAACTATTAAAGTGCAGCAGCTGCAGCACTTCATCCCTGAGCAGCCCACACCTCAGTGTTGGGTGAAGTGACCTGGAAAGAGAATGTGTACTTTACCTTGTTAAATTCATAAAACACCAAGATTTTTTTGAGAGCTGAAGTGCTACATAAGCGTAGGATCTGATTATTTTGGGAAGGATGCTGTGGCAAGTGATACTAATATATATTAGCTCACCTGAGGGCAAAGTGGACTTCCTAAGGGAAAAGAGTCTGTGCAGGAGACCTTGGTGTTCGTGCTATGGGCAGAGGGCCTGCTGTAAAACACCTGAGAGCCTGAGCTGATGATTGTGCTAAATGAAGTGCTAACTCTTGGCTGATGCAGGTGCACAGCTGCTCCTGGAAAACAAGTTTGCTCCCTGGAGAACAAGAGGACTTCATTTAGTCTTTTCCCCTCCTGAAACTCTCTGCTCCATCCAGTGCCCAGATGAAATGGGGTGACCCATAGGTAAATGTGCAGTGTGTCTCTTATTTTTGTGCATCTCTTCCTCTTCTCCCTTTCTGGTTGTTTGTAACTAGGTGTGCTATGTGAGTGAAATCCTGCCATAGCAGACTGGAGCACCCTGTGTTCTGCTGGGTTTGCCAGGCTGGCTTTAGCTGTGTTTGTGCCTGTGTGATAATGCGATGGGGTGGCAGTTTTTGTGTTTGCCTGAAATCAGGTTTTAGAGACTGTTCTTCTCCTCAATTAAACTATTTTATTCACTTCAGCACTGGAGTTTTTTTTAATTGAAAATACTTTGGTATGGGAGATACCCTTTTAGATTAGGATGAGAAAAGCTTTCCTCCCATGTGCCTTTGCAGCCACACGTTAGTATTTCTTAGGTTTCATTGTTCTATTGGTTTGTTAAGTTTTTGTCACCCTGTTACCGTATATGCACACCTGCCAGAATGTTCTTCCTTCCCCTGGACCCCACTGGGTTATTTTTGCTGCAGTACCCCACCCCTGTGATCCCATTAGTCCCCCCGGTTCCTGGCCACCCCTCTGCACCACTTTTCCCCATCCCTATTGGACCCTGACCTCAAGACCACCCCATTTGTCTGCTATATAACCCTGGATCCTTGGCCCTGTTTGGGCTCTCGTCCCTGGTGTACCTTGGAGGCCGTGCCCACGACGCAGACAATAAACAGCGCTGGGATTTCCAAAAAGCCCCGTCCCCTCGCCTTTATCCTCAGCCCTTCATCAGCAGAGCTCACCGGGCCCGAGGCACAGGTCCCTCTCAGGGACACGCAGCAGCACAATGCAACACCTTGGTTTTGAGGCTCTAACTGGCAGGAACAGAATGGCACTACCAGCTAGGAGAGGAGAAGATAAACATCTTTTGGCTCAATGAGTTGCACCGAGGAGCTTTTCAGAAAATTGCACTTATTTCCTTGTAACACCCAAAGCAGTGCACTTTGTGCTGACACATAGCTTGAAATGGAGGTGAATAGTAGCAGATGTTGGTGTGTGTTATTATGAATTGTTTGTATGACAACAGCACTTGGTGGCCTGGTTCAGAGTGGGTGGTGCTGTGTGAGGCTCTGCCACAGCAAAGGAGGCACTTGGGACCTCACCTGCTGACCAGAGGAGGGGGGTAAGGATGACAAGGGACACAGAAATCTTAAGATGTGATTTGCCCCAAGTCCTCAGCAGGACTGGGAACAGAAACCAGTTCTCATGAAACTCTGTAGAAACAGTAGGCAGGTAGGTGATAGCAGTTTTGTCCCTTAATCCCGGTGTAGTGCACTGGTTTATAGGTTTATAAGGTGAGCAATCAGTTTGACCCTCTTTAGAGGTTCAATATCTTTAATCTCAGTGTCTGGGAGTTTATGGGGAAAGCTGGAAATGGAACAGGACAGTGACAGTCCCTTGAATTTGTCCTAATCCCACAGGTTACAGTAAATCACGTGGAAGCATGTTGCCTATCTGGGTGCCAGGCATGACTGATCAGCTCTGTCCTTCAAATGCTGTTAACTTCAGGCTGATTAATCTATATTCCTATATGTTGAACACAAAGCAGTGCTGGCTGAGGGATTAGGGGAGAATTAAGTATTTGTTCTCTAATCCTGAATGTTTATAAATCGGTATTAATTACTTAAAGTGCTTATAGAGAATTTACATCCCAGTTCTTCTGATAATTTCATGATCCACCTGGCTAATAAAAATGGTTAATTGCAAGAGAAGAAATAAAATCTGTGGCTGTGAACTGTAAGCGTGCAGATCTTTTGCTTAATGGGGACTAATTGCCGTTATTATGGATTCTGATAAGTTAAAATTAATGGTTGGGATAGCCACATCCCACATCACTGTGTGTAAACATGCTGCAGAGATTGGGCCCAGTCCTGGGAGACAGAAAAAAGTTGAACCCAGGCCAGTGGAGCTCTTCCCGTTTTTAAGAGTAAATTTATACCTTTGGTGCTTTTCAGGGTGTGTGGGGATTTTGGGGGTGGCATTTTGGGGCTGGAGTGTGTGAGAGACTGGAAAGATTTATGTCTCAAGACACTTGGAGGCCCACATGTTGTGGAGAGGGGCCAGGTTTGCTTTTTTGGGGGAAGGGGTGTTGAGTGATGAGCACAGGAATAGCGATGGGAATTGAGCATCCTGCAGCGTTTGTCTGGCAGTGGCATCCCAGGCACTGTGCTCTGGTGCAGCAGCGCTGAGGAATGGGATGTGTGGGCAAAGACAGGCATTGTCTTCAAAGGATCATCTTTCCACTGATAAGGACAATGGTCTCAAAGCAAAGAAAAGGGGGTTTGACTGGAGCAGGAAATCTTGCACTAGGCATTAGCAGGGCTATTGATTGCCCTAGATTCAGCATTTAATCCTTCCTTTAATCACAAATCAATTCAACTGTGTCTTGGAGGTTTTTTTAACTTTTCATCCAAATGCTTCAGACTTCAGAAGAGCAGTGCATCCTGTGCAGGGCTTTGGGGTCCCACAGCCCACCAGCACCCTGACATTGCTGCCACTTTGGGGCAACGAGAAAAGAGGGGGGCAAGTGAATCTCTCAGGCCTTGCTATGTTTATATCTTTATCTTGGAAGGGAGGCCTTTCTAATACTTTGTCTCCTAAAGTCCTTAATCAACTTGGAATTTTGCTAGAAGGAGAGTTTGTTTTTCCTTCCTTTGATCTGTGTGCAGCTCACAGAATAGACTGTCTGACAGGGGTTGCACTCCTGTCTGCCTAACACTCAATTTTCTGTATTGGAATCATGGACTCATTTAGGCTGGAGAAGACCTCTAAAATCACTGAGTCCAACCACTAACCCAGCACTGCCAAACCTCCCACTAAACCCTGTCCCTAAGCAGCACACCCCTTGCATTTAGCCCCAAAACTCAACTTCTGGGCCTGCTGAGAAACAAAAGGACTGGAAAATATCATGGATATGTGTGAATGAACATGGCATAGCACCGTGATTCCATCAGCCCTCTGTTTGATGTTGCCCCAGCCTTTCTTGGCATTAAGACACGTCCATTGTCATTTACAGGGCAGTGGTGTGGCTGAGCCCGGGTCCCTGTGTGCATCCTGCTGGCTGCACATCTGCCACCAGCACAACCCCTGCAGGTTTTTAGGGTGCAGTGCCTCAGCCTGCTGATACCTGGCTTTTAGGATCCTGCTTCCAGTGGGTCACTTAGCTAGCAGTCATTGCTCACACCAGCTGAAATAGAAGGGACTTGGTTGTGCATATACGTCACAGAAGTGCTTTTTAGCAGCTAAATAATAATCTCCACACAAAAGGAGATAGCAAAAGGGTCTGAGTGAGGAAAGAATTTGAAAGCTTTGGTGCTTCTTGTTCCTAATTAAATGTGTTTTGTCATAATGGTTTAGGGTATAATTTGACTGGAGGAGTATTAGGCAAAGAAAGAAATGAAGCTCAAGGTTTCTGAATTGAATGACTTTTTTGTTTGTTTGTTTGTTTTAATTGTTTTTCAGTTACAGCTAATTTTTTCTCTTGAACTGTTGGAGTTGCTCAGTGGAACAGCTGGATTGGTGGCCAAAGCCCCAGGTGTACAGCCCCAGGTCTGCCTTAAATGTTAACACAACTCTTGGGGGTGTCCCTGCCTTCCATCACTAATGCTTTGTGTGATCCTTGCACTGCCAGTCTCATTTGAGGCCTCCTTCAGGCCCACTTCTATTTATTAGTTTCCCCTGAGGAGTTTTTAACCACTCTTCTGCGACGGTGAAGTGTATCAGCCTACCTGCAGAAAGAGGCAGGGGAGAGAGGGAATGTGATGACTGTGGATGTTAAGAAGTGCTGGTGTTTTGGCTTTTATTGCCATGGCTGGCAATAGCACATTACTCACAAGGATGGCCACTGCTGACATAGAGTTGCCCCATTGTAGTAAAACTCCAGAATTTTCCCACTGCTTCCTGCCATTGTGTTCATGTTTATGCCACATCTATTTGGTGAATAATTTATCACCTGCTTTTAAAATCTCCCTCTAGTCTCTGTCACCACAGTAGCAGGCATGCTGTTCATTGGGCAAACAGGAGCGTTCCTAGTAAAATTATACTGGAGATAGCACATCAGTGGAAGGAGAATTATAGATGGGTTTGGGGGACTTTTCCAGGTGTTCTCTTTAGCTGGTGGCACAGCTGGAATTCGGACTGCTGTCCCTCAGTTACAAAGTAAGATCATAGCTGGTGGTCCATGTTCCCTGAGAATCAAAGGCCTCACAGGGACTGTAGTCTTTACTTTACTTTAGGTAACAGTCTTTACTAAACTGTTACTTTAGGTTTACTTCTTTTCTGGTTTAGTTTTAAAGAAGATTGCTATCTCTGTCTTATATCAAGCTATGAAATAGCCTTTAAATGTCAGTCTTGACATCACTGGACACGTCCCAGCATTTTCTCATTTTCCACTTTTCTGACAACTGTGCCTGTACTTGCCTTTTCACGGTGGCTGGCACAGGGGCCACCTCACTATAGTACATCCAAGCTGGGAGTGAATGGTTTTAGACATGGGGAGGTGTTTGTTGTTTTGGTTTTTTTTACTTGGCATGGGACTTTGTTTCTATTTTGTTTGGGTTTTTATATCCAGCAAATTTTTTTTTTTTTACATACTTATGTTCCCAGTAGGAGTTGCTGACTCAAACCCTGAACCCCTGAGAAGGGGATTCTTTCAGTATCCAACCCTGAGTCAGGTTCAACAGGATTTAGTCATGGCTGTAGTGAGTTTGATATGGTCTAATCCTAAATGTTCCTGCCAGCAACAGTCACCTCACCAGGGTAATTTTAAGAAATACCAAATTGACCCTAAATATTCTCACGTAGGTCAAGGCTTTACATTCAATAATAGTTTGTCATTTTCCTCCTGATCTCCTTCCAGTATTGTTTTGATATTGGACAGGTTGCTGGAGGAGAAAGTGGTCTCTGAGAATAGGCTATTCCTGACACAAAAATAAACACACAAGATGTAAAAAAGAAACCACCTTTAGCAATTAACCAAAGAAAGAATGTGAAGGGTAATGAATGCTGGAAGGTATGAAAGGCTGGTTTTCAGCTTACTAGATTACTCTGCTAGCATGTAGCACCGTGAGAGAAGCAATGTGATATATGAAAATAAAAACATTGACTAGCTGAGCTGGAGACTTCACTTGTGAAGCAGAAAACTAAGGGCGCCAAATCCTGTTAAATTTTAATGAGATTTTAGATACGACTCCTCGTGTGTCACTGCTTGAAAAACTACACTTGAGACTGATAACAGCGGAGAGCTGTGAGTTGACACCGCAGCCCGGCGTGTGGGCAGCAGAGCTGAAATATTGGCCGCTCTGGAAGGCGCTTTGGTCGGGAGTGGTAGGAGGCAGTTCCTGTGGCTGGGCCATCAAAGCTGCTCTGCAGTTGCTTTTGCTGCCTCTGAGCTTTGTGAGGGCACGTGGGGCCTTCACCATGAGGAGGGGAGAAGTGGCAGAGCTGCTGTCCTTCCCCAGCCACCGCTGTCTGCTGCCCTCTGTTACCCAGCTGTCCTGGAGCAGGGTGGGAAGGAGGTGTGGAACCCTAATTGCACGTGAACAGAAGAGTGAAACTTTGGGGTTTGTTTTACTGCTGTAATCATAGCTTGGCCAACAGGTGATAGTTCAGGTTTTGTTCTTGTTTATGGACGGTGGAGAGGTGTGATTGTGCATACCTCCTTTTCCTTTTTGGGCATGTTTTCTTAATGGAATGCAATTTTTGTACCAGGCCCATCCCTTTTTCTGGTGGTTGCAGGAAATGAAGTGTTCCTTTAATCTTCAAGTGTAGCAAGTAGCATAAGAACACCAACATCATTCAAGTGGATGAGATTTGTGAAAACACCTCTATTTTTAATAAGTTTTACAAGCAAGCTTTCATGACGACTGAGAGGAAGGAGAAGGGGCCTAAGAAAGCTAAACAATCTCAAAACATTACTTTAAAAATCTTTAAAGTACCAATACTTATTAATTCCTTTGGCATGTATTAGTATACTATTAATCCTGAGGAATTGAATTGGTATTAGTGCAGATGTCATAAGCACTTCTACAGGCATTCAGCTGTAATTTACCATCAATTAAATAGACCATTATTTAACAGTGTTACTTCAAGACATTAAATTTCCCAATGTGTCCTCAGGCAGTTGCTGGAGCTGCTGTTGGCTTCTCTTATCACTCTTCATTTTTCTTCCTAGCTGTTGCTCCTGCTGTCCTTTCCTTGACCGCGTGTGCTTCCTGCAGCCACAGGACTCCTCAGGGTGCTTGGCAGTACAGTCCCACGTTCTGCTTAGCTTAATTTAGCTGCAGGAAGCTGCTGCAAGGGACAGGCCTGCCTTTTTCCACACCCCCTCCTGATACTCTTTGCCCATCTAACACTTCCAGAGCTAGGATTTTGAAACTTAGCGATTTTTTTGGTCCGTTTTGTGACCTTGAACACATCCTCTGAGCCTCACAGCTGCTAGTCAGTGCAGTGCCGAGCTCCCGGTTGTGTAGGCAGCACCCCGGAACATTTGTTCATTTGTGGCATTTGTTCCTGTCCCTGCTTGGAGCTGTGTGGAGATGCTGGTTTGGATGCTGGCAGCTCTGTAGCCACGCGAGCACCCTGCCTTAAGGGACTGCATGGCCTTGTCACAGTGCTGTGACAAAACAGCTGCTTGTTCAGAAGCTGCCAGGGGAATGCCTGTGCCTCCAGCTGCACAGCAGACGTGGGGATTGCTCATTTTATCTCCTCGTTCTTGGGGAATGCCCTGAAAACAGTTCTGCCTTCAAAAATTGACTCTTAGGATGTAAAGTGCCCAGTACAGCAAAGCATTTCTATATATTTCGGTAGCACAAATTAACACAATTCTGATCCTGAAGAGTGGAACAACCTTTTCCCCTGTATAATGTGTAGGAACTAACCTGCAGTCAGTCACTGTTGTGAAGCAGAAGTAGCCCAGTGGTTTTCAGGAGTGGTTTGGGAAGTGTTGGTAGGTAATTTTCATCTCAAGGAGTAGTAGCTGCTGCCTTGCTCTTTCTCCTGGTAAGGGCTGTCTGTGCTGATGCGTCGGGCAGCAGGGCCAGGATGTGGTGCAGAGGGCAGAGGGCCCTTCAGGCACCTGCCTTGGCCTTGGATCCATCTTCATGGGGCTCAGGATTCTTTCCAAGGAGCCTGATGAACAAGCTCTCACAGTCGTGGCAGCTCCCACCACGCCAGTGAGCTGTATTCCAGTTCACATGCAGCATGTCAGGACAGGCAAAATTCCCATTTGTAAGGAGTGCTGTTAACAAACGCTTTCTTTAACCTCTGCCTCCAGTTTGCTATTCTGATTTACCCCCTCTGGAAGACAAATCTGGATGTCTTCTGCAAATGACTTTTAGGATCTACATTATTGCCTGCAGAAGGCAGAGAAATGGCTCGATGGAAGCAGCAGCCTTTCAGTCTGGCCCTCACCCATGGGGACAGACCTTTCTCTGTCTCACTTGTCCGGAGCAGTGTTTCTGTTTGCATTGTTCTGTCACGATACAGAGATACCTATTTTGGACTTAAGGGTTTTATGGAATCTCTTCCCCCAGCTTTATGGTCTTTGCAGTCTTTGTGCTCTTTCTGAGTGTGCCAGCCAAAGGCCATAAGCAGGGCTAAGTTGGCTGGGGAGGTAATAACTCCTATTAAAACCAGCTGGTAAATAGAGACAAGCTAGGTCCTAGCCCTTTCCTTGGAGAGAAAGCAGGAGCTCCTCACCTGCTCTTCACTGCTCACCCTCAGTGTTACTACATTAAGCAATTTTTCTGCAGACCAACAGAGTGTGAGCAGGTCATGGCAAATTTAAAATTTCTGAAGCAGGTGGCAAATTGCTATCAAAACTTCCTGAGTTCAGTAGAGCCACGAAAGTCACTGAATTCATATAGGTCCTGTACTGCAGTGTATTTTTGATTTTGTACTAGATGCTTTTGAGAGATTGGTGTGGATTCGAGCAAACAACTGAAGAGCTCTGAAGTCATTGTAGAGCACGGAAATACCCATTTACTAATGGGAGAACATCTCTCACCAAACATCCACATCATCTTACTCCTTTCAGTAATAAACCTCATGGGAGAGCAATCAAACAAATCTGTAAATGAAAATTTATAACTCCACTAAGTCTCTGATTTTTAATTGCAGTAAACATGATGAGGTTTATGTCACAATTGGATTTTCCCCACACACTCCCCAGTTCCCTCCTTGTCCCAGATAGACAGGCACTAATTGTAGGTCTCCCTCCTCCTTCTCCTGTTCCACAAGCACTTTTCTCTTAAGCTAGATCACAGTAAGTAGCATTCTTAATTTGTACTTAGCTTATTTTATGGCTTCAGTTTTAGACTGTAAGGAAGACCTGTGGCCATGAAGTTTGTCATTTTCCATCAGTCTGATAATGGTACCTCTCCCTATGGTGTATTCTTGCATTTAAGTGAAACATTAGGGCCAGTGTTACGATTTTTGCATGATAATTTTTTTCCTTTTTAAGCAATCCAAATTCTTATAGTGTCTCTCAAGTCTTCCTTAACAAAGCAGATGATTGGTACATGCTGATGATTTTGTTGCCTCTTTTCTCCGTCTGTCCCTGTTGGACGTCGGTTCTGTTGGACACTGTTTAACCTCAGGGCTGTTCATCACGCTGAGGCTTTGATTTGCCATCTGGCCGCCACATTTGACTCTGCTTTCTGCACAGTGATGTGGCCTGAAATGCCATAAAAATGATGGCCTTTTGTGTTGTTTTGCATGGATATCTAATCAGTCATTAAGTGATTAAACCCTTGTGACCAGTGCAATGGGTTTTATTTATGCACTTCTCCTTGGCTTTCATAAAAGCTTCTGTGATGTGTTTGCTGAAGTATTTTAGGGGTTTTTTGCAGCCCAGGTGTCATCCCTCCCTCCATCTCCCTGCCTCTGAGGTTTGTCCTCTTGGACCTGTGTAGCCAGAAACGGGCTGACGTCACACCCTGTGAAGATTTCATCGCAGAACAGCCATTACCTTCCATCTTGTGTCTTTGTGCACATCAAAGAGCTGCAAGTCCCAGCAAGCGAGGTCCCAGGGAGTGATGTTTGGTTCGAGGCTCACATAAAGCCAAATTGGCAAGTCCGGTTGGTTTTCTTTGGCAGATTGAATCCAGAGTCTCAGGACATGGAACCGGAGCAGCCACCGCTCTTAGACTGACTCACTTGGACCCAGCTGCTTCTGGGCTTCTTGCTGCTGCCTGGAGGGGCTAGAACAGGAGCTGCCAGTGTAACTCCTGCTTTCTGAGGATAGAAAATGGACAGAGTGAAACCCTGGGAGCTGACATTAGTGCCGAGATTCCCCGTGACAGCAACTGCCCTGACTGTTACCATTGGTTATGGCTTTCAGAAATCCTGAAGTAGCACAAGGGATCAAGAGGTCAAACCTGGGCATTTATGAGAGAAAAGAGTGTGAGAAAATCAGTGTTTTATATAAAGAAATCACTACTTAAGGCATGGGTGCAGAATTAAGGGATTTTCTAGTTTTGTTGTTTGAAAGCAGAATTGATCTTCTCTTCCATTTCTGATACACGTAGTCAGTTGAGATGTTATTTATTTATTTTGATGTTGGGCACAGGCTGTAATGCTCCCTGGAGATGTTCAGCTGTCTCTTGATCTGCTCAGGTTTGGATATTGCTGTCACTGTGGTTTCTGAATACCTTCCAACCACGTGTTAAGCAATATGACTTAGCATATGTCTCATTTAATGTCTTCTCTTATCCTTCGGGATGATACTGGTTTGGATATGTTCTGCTAGTTAAGCTTTTTTTTTAATTTCTCATTTTTAATGAGCTACAGATGTGGCCATTTAAGCCAGTTAAATTTGACAGGTGCCTCAACAATGTCAGTCTTTGCTGTGCATTTGGAGAATCCCTATTCCTAAGTCAATCTCAAGGGATGCTGGTTTGTCCACAGCTCCTTAACTTCAAAAACAAACAGTGGGTGCTTGACTGTCAAGTTCAGCTCCCAAACTTTACACTGCCCCACAGCCAATTTGCTGAGGTGCTTTCATTACGCAACATTCATGATATGTAAAACTTATATTGTTCTGAGGGCTCATTACAGTTCATTGAGATGAAACCAGCTGTGAGTTTTTACCTTTGAAGGACTCCTGGGATGGCTGTTCTATTCACCAAATGCAGTAGTGTTGTGCTTTTCTCATTTTGTAAATAGTGCTGTAACACGGACTGCAGCTTGAAAATGCTGGAGACAAGGAGCTGTGTTGTGGTCCTGTCTGTGTCTCAGTTCAGCTGTGTGCTTATGTTGTTTTCTTCACAACAGTCCAACAGCTTTCAAAGTTCAGCTGTTGGAGCTTCTGCAAACAGTAACAAGCATAAACTCTGCCCAGCCCAGTGAACGATGTTTTCCTCAGCCTTCTGTATTAGAGATTGCAGAGTTTGAAGTTGTGTTTCAACTGCTTGTGCTACGGTGTCAGAATAGATGATATCAGAGGAAAATAATCTCTTCCTGATAAAATTTGCTGCCTCATTGATACTCAGCTTGAAATAGAAGATAACAGGGAGCTGTGCAGGTCTGGACTCTGTGTTTGAACACGCTTGTAATCAGATGTCTGTGTTGTGGGAGACCGTGAGTGGGTGTAGGTCGCTCCACCTCTTGCTGGCTATTGTGATATGGAGATTGCACCTTGTTAATGTCGGGAAGATCACTGAGCTGTTGGCTCTCTGGGGTTGTTCTTGCACCAGCTGAGTCTGATCCTTGTTACAGAGTCAGCCTCACTGCCATGTCTTCTCTCAAAGCTCCCTGCAGTCATTCCTGCACCTGCTATTACTGAGAAAATAGGTGGTGCTTGGCCCCAGTCAGCCCCTGAGACTGGGCTTGCCCCTGCCAGCAGCAGGGGAGGGCTGGGGGATGGAGACATGCTCAGGGGAACAGCATGGGCATGCAGGGTGCTGGGATGAAAGCGTGGGGGTCTTCAGGCAAGGCCCTTCCTAAAGGATTTGCTTGGAGTCATTGAAGGAGGAAGGGGATGTGTTGGGAAGCTGGTGTGTACAACACTAACGACGAGGGGCAGAGGCAGTGATGGGGAGCCCGTTGATGTCTTGGTTCCATACAGAGCTATGGGTGTTCTCTCTCGGCTCTGTAGCTGTGTAATCAGACTGAGGTTTCTCTAGAGGCAGCTTAGTTCCAGTCTGTGGTAGGTGCTTACTCACTGAGCGCTCCAGGAAGATGCTGATTTTCAGTCAGTGATTTTCCTCCTGGTTTGTGAACTAGATTGGGGTGATCATCTAAAGGCCCTGAAGATGACAGCTGATGCTTAATCATGTGGAGGGGTCTGGATGGCCACTAGATCTGTACCTGCTGGAGTGCTTCTCTGAGCCCGTCACCTACTGCCATGGAATTTAACTGAAAATGAGCCGTGGGGTGGAGAAATGCTCTTCACTCTCCTTACAGAAGCACAGACAAAACTCTGCAGGGGAAGGTTTCATAATTAAACAGCTAAGACTCAGCTCCTGCTGTCTTTACACAGATTAATTTAGGTTTTGAAAATCTCAAATGATTCACAGCTATTAGCTAGAAATCCCCTCCCTGGAGCTCTGACTTGCACCTTTCCTGTGTCTGTCCTGAGATGTCTACTAAAATGTATCAGTCTGCTAAACAGACACCACCTGTGGGAATGTCCAGCCACAGGGAGTTCTGCCTTTTGGTCTCTCCACGAGTCTGGGAGAGCTCAGCTGTGTAGACTCTGTGGTGGCTCCCTGGTTAAGGCAAAAGTTCTCTGCACCACCGAGACGTGCATTCAGAAACACGTGCCATGATGACAGAAATGCAGGGGAAGGAGAGTGACTAATTAATCATCAACGTGCCTGGGACACCAGCGCTGGCATAAAACTGTCCCAGACATACATGGGAGGAACCCACAGCTCCTCCTCAGGGGCCATTGGTCGCAGTTTCCCGTGGTCCCATCAGTGTTGTTAGCTGTGCATTTCACATCAAGTCGTTCAGTAGTGTGTCCTGGATTTGCTCTCTTTTCAATTAGTGGGG
>VYZR01040899.1:0-14447 GCA_013400675.1 Oxylabes madagascariensis | reverse complement strand
TTTTTTTTTTTTTTCCCGTTTAAAGCAGATGGGATAAACTGGGTTTAGAGGTCAATAACCCAGCTATGTACATACAGAGACTGGTCAGTGAGGGGCGGAGGAAACAGTCTCCCCCCCCAGCCCTAGGGAGCCCCAGTTCCCCTCCAGGAATGGCATCACAGGCAGGAATAAGCGAACGAGAAGAAATTGCCCTGACTTAGCAAGAGGTCATGCAGAAAGATCCATGCTGGCAGACGAGACAGTGTGCTAAAGATAACTGTTTGACAAACTATATTTACTCTCCCTTTCTGGGAGGACTTACAGGGGATTTGGAGCATTGTGCTAATATAAGCCATCCAGTGCCTGCGGTGGAGGAAGCGCCTACTCCGGGCTTCTTTGCGCTTGTGTCTTTACAAGCCTTGAGAGGGGACACTGCTGAAAATAGCCTTGTCTCCTAATTGTATTCTTGGGAATGCTAATCAGCAGGCTTGTTCTTCCCACCAGCAGCAACTGGGCAGCAATACTGTGTGATCAAGTGCAGCTGCTTCCCTCCCCACCGCCACCATTTCTCTTGCCAGCAGCACTAGTTGTCCCTGCCCATGTTCCTTGCTAACCGGCACGGAAGGTGACCCATTTTGGAGGCTCTCAGAGCCAAGGAAAAGCCCATTGTGCATGTTTTCTGGATGTTCTGGGAAACCTCCGGACTGTAGCTGGCTCTCTGCCTCCCAGAACACCCCTCCTAAACAGAGGCAATGGGGGGTAGTGCCGGACAAAGGGACGAAAGAGGGAATCCTTCTAAACAGTCATGACTTTTCAGCTGATACTCGGTAAGCTTTCCATCACACAGGAAAAGAGGCACTTGAGATTTTGAGTATGCAGTAACCATGACAAATACAGAAGTACAAAAACAGCTTTAGGCAGCTAGAAAGAACAATACCGAACAAAGAAATTAGCCATCTGTACCATCTCTAGCTCCTGAAAGTAAACATAAACACAGACCCACACTGAAAAGGACTGTACTAATAATAAATCAATTAGCTCCACCAGCCCTTTGGAGGGAGCAGGAGGTGAGGGGCAGGGACCAGAAGAGCAGATTTCTCTCTGGCTCCCTTCAGGTTGGGTCTCTGGGCACAAGAAAAACTCTCCTGAGTGCTGGAGAATGAGGATCAGATCACCAGGGTGCTCCCACTGTGAGTGACAGCAGGAGTGACACTGTGGAAAATCTTCACCCTGGGGGGAGGGGAAGAGAATGTCCAGCATTCATATTTCAGAGACTTCCTTTCCCAAGCCCCAGCCAGTGAGGGTCTTGTGATCGTTCCTCTGTCCTCTTCTTCAGGCACAGCAGGGTGTTGGGAAGTTTATAAATACAAGCAACTGTTTGCTCTAATCCAGCTTTGACCATAGGGACAAGTAGTGCACCAGGCTCCTCTTTCCTTACTCCCAATTTATCCCTGACTGACTTGCCCATCATGTGGCTACCATTCATAATACTCAGCTTTCTTCATTTCTTACTGATGTCGCCTTATATGCCAAACACCCACAAAGAGCTGTCTTAAAAAAAATCATCTTCTTGAGATGCAGAGGCACCAGAGTGGTGTGGGCTGGGTGGGGGCAGCAGTGCAGCCCTTTTGGGAGCTTTATGCCTCTCTGTTCTGCGTGATGGGTTTGTTATTCCAGAGAAGAGTGAGGAAGAATGGGATTTGGTAATAAACTACCTCTCAATTGTGGGAGCCTGAACTCCTCCACAGTATGAAGATCAAGACACTTGCCCTGTAAAGGATATCTGTCATGTTCTCTAGAAAGGGAGCCAGACCCTTAGTGCTGCAAACCAGAGCTGTGCTCCTCACAGCCACCTCTGAGGTCAGTGTGCAGTGCTGCATCCCAGCAGCTGGGAAAGGACAGTGATAGGACATGTCTCCATGGACACTTCTCATGGGTCTGCTGACTGGCTTCCACTTCTGAGTCCCCTAGGCTGTCCCCAGCTCCTGTGACAGGTGCAAGGGCGGTGTGTGAACTGCATTGCTTATGCTCACCTCGGGGGATGTGAAGACCAGAAGCTATGCAAGGCATGCTTGCAAAGTCTCATTGCCATCTCACTGCTGGTGAACTCTGCAGGCACGAAGGAATTTGCTGTTACTGTAAAGTTCTGCACTAGCCGTGCTTAATCACATCCCTTTGGGGAAGGCACAAGCGAGTGAAACTTGAGTTGGGGGCACAGATTAGGAGAGCAATGCAGACTGGAGGAGAAAACAAACACACCCATGAAAGGGTGGCCTAAAATCTGTCACTGTCAGAGAAAGAGCAACAGCCGCATCTGTCTAATAGCACATACCGTTGGGGTAGGAACTCTTTACTGGTGCATGACCTTCAAGTCATTGCCAGGAATAGATTTTGGCTCAGATTTCAAACCTAAGTAAAGCATCATCTCCTGTCATGATTTGGAAGCTGAGGCATTTCAGTTTCCAGAAACAAACAAAGCTCACGGGAGGCAGCCCAATGGCCCTGGCTGCTGCAGAACCCAGCATGGCAGCACCCCCGGAAACAGCCGGGCTCTACACTTTGGGAATGGTATAGGGCAAATGGGCTTCATTCCCCCTGCCCTTGTCTGTATGTTGTGCCTGTGCACTGCCTAGCCCTCACTGAAGGTGATAATGCAGCTGCATCTTTTCTCCTAGTATGTAAGAAAAAAATCTTTTCAGTTTGTTCAAAGGACTGAGTATTTTTAACAGTGTAATTAGGTTGTTGTCCCAGGCTCTTGCTGATGGTTTCCATACCAGAGCTGTGTTTCTCTCCAAAGATTCCAAAACCCAACAGCTGAAGGGAAGCACAGTTTTTGAAGGGAGGAAGGCTTCCCTTCAACTTACCAGAGGTGTACAGTGGGACCCAGAGGCCAAACAGCCTTCTATTTTCCATGGCAGCTGTTACCTACAAACCAAATTAATCAAGTTTCCCACTTGGACACCCTCTAACCTGTTTTATGATGGTTACTGAGAAACATGGAGCGCTTTGCTAAATGGAAACAGCAGCCCAGTGAGTGGAGAGCAGCGTGTGGGGGTGAGGGGACACAAACCTCCTTCTAGGTGTCCTGCTAGCCAGGTTGCAGTCACCAGCCCCCGGCCACTGCTGGGCACTGCTTCCCTTCTGCTTTCTGAGGTGGCAGCTTTGGAAGAAAACAAAGCACATCCTGTTCTGGTAGTAAGAGAAGGTCCCTGCTCCCCGCAGGGGTTTCAACAGCACTCAGAAATGGGGTCCTGGCTCCCCTACCTCAGCAAACTAAGGTCTGGATTCACTTCCTCAGACCTAGCAGCCCACAGTGGGCTGCAATGACAAGGTCATGGCCACACAGAGCTTGTGTTCCTCCAGTGATCTTTGCATGTGGAGGCAGACAGCATGGGCATGTGGCTGAGAGGGAAGGGGTGCAAACAACACATGAAGGCCTGTGTACACTCTATGTCTCATAGCCCAAAAGTTCCCAAACCAGCCTCGGGAAGAAAATGTTTTACTAAACATCGCCTGAAATGAGAGGTTTCAGTTCAGTGAAAAGCCACGCCTGGTACACACCCAGAAACTGGGGAACAAAAATGAGAATCAGGATGAGTTCTGCAGAGCATGTGCTGGTGGTGCAGGGAGAGACTACTGCTTTTACTTCTGGTTCTTAAACCACTGTACCTTCAGGAACATTTTCTGTGCTTATTTGAAATGTCAATTCAGCAGCCTCTGAGGAGAATTCACTCCTTTTGTTGGTAGCTGTGTCTGCTCACTCTGCCTAGCAAACTCCAAATTGGAGGGGGCACTACCCACCACAGAGGTAGGATGGCTGTCTGGCAGCCTTTCAGAAACAGAGGAGCGGAGAATATTTAGAAGGACTGTTTAATTTTCTAAAACCTGGCACCATCAGTTGGCTTCACCTAGGTGAGGCTCATACTGTTGCTGTATAGACCCACCATTGCAGCTACTTCACAGAATCACAGAATTCTTTGGGTTGGAAGGGACCTCTGGTCCATCATCTAATCCAACGCTCCTGCCATGGCAGGGTCACCTTGAGCAGGTGACACAGGAATGCCTCCAGGTGGGTTTTGAAGGTCTCCAGACAAGGAGACTCCATGAGCTCCCTGGGCAGCCTGTTCCAGTGCTCTGCCACCCTCAATGTAAAGAAGTTCTCCTGCATGTTGAGGTGGAACTTCTTATGTTTCAGTTTATGGCCATTGCTCCTTGCCCTGTCACTGGGCATCACTGAAAGAGTTCGACCCGTTCCTGATACCCACCTGTGAGATATCTATATGCATTAATGAGGTCTCCTCTCAGCCTTCTGTTCTCCAGACTAACAGGTCCAGCTCCCACAGTCTCACCTCAAAAGAGAGATGTTCCAGACCCCTCATCATCTTTGGCCCTCTGCTGGACCTTCTCCAGGTCCTCCTTGTCTTTCTTGCACTTGCCTCAGC
Organism: Oxylabes madagascariensis; assembly: GCA_013400675.1. Classification (NCBI taxonomy): domain Eukaryota; kingdom Metazoa; phylum Chordata; class Aves; order Passeriformes; family Timaliidae; genus Oxylabes; species Oxylabes madagascariensis. The sequence goes on along the minus strand of VYZR01040899.1, from coordinate 10,026 downwards.
TAGTCAGGTGTAGCATATAGGAATGCATACAGGAAGCCATCAGGACGGACAGGAGAGGTTTTGCATTCACTGTGCACCACTATAAATGAGCACGAGGTGAATGGCAGAAGTCCACCACACCTCATAAAAGTCCAGCGCAGCTGGATGTAAGCGTGCATCTTCCAAGTTGCTAAGAGAAAGGTGGGCTAGGAAAGCCTAGCTGTGCCTGGTCATCCTGTCATTTTCCAGTGGAAGTGGTGGTGGGTATGGATGCTGTTATCTGCAGCCCTATGTTTCCTGCTGGCATTAGGATGCTTAGCAAATCCTGGGATCTAATTTTCTTTCAGCAGGTAACGGATGACCATGTAGTTGAAATCCAGCATAAACAGAGCTGGGAAGAAGATGCTCTGTAGGAGGAGCCTGTGGCTGGCAGGAGATACAGTGACACTTTAAATCTGTAAGGATGTTGTCAAAGCCAACCTGGTGTAGGTAAAGGAAAGTAAGGCCTTCACAGGTTTAGGTCTAACATCCTGCAGACACACTAATGACTGTGGTGCTTTTTATCCTTCTGAAAAAAGCTGATGCACTTGAAAGTGCCTGAGCTACTGGAGTAGAAAACCTAATGCTGCTCCTGATGCTGCAAGGGAGCCTGCTCCTGGGCATTTTTGGAGACTGAAACCCACAGCAGCCACCCACTGTAAGTGGCCAGAAAGAGGTTTTTTGTGTGCGCGGTGACTGTCAAACAGGCAGGGTTCAGTTTATTACCACATCCAACAGGTACGACAGATGCCTTGCAAACCCAGGAGATAACTCCTGATGGTTAATGCTCTCCCCCAATTCCTGCCCAGTCATAGCCCATATCTGTACTTTTGGATGAAGAGGAGCTGTGTGTTTGAGGATTTTCAAACCTTGTATCTCCTGCATTCATGCCTTTTAAGACATCCTCTCTTCCAGCCATACATATAAATAGGGTAGATTTGTACCTTCCTCGGCTCTGCCTTCTTCAGGATAAAAGAGGTGCAAGCAGGAGTACTGAGAGGGTTTCTGTGGCATGGCAAGGAAAATTCTTCAGTTTACAGATCATTACAAAGCTCCTGAAAATTAAACTATTTTTCATATGTAATGAACTGTGCATGTCCTGCATAGCAATAAAAATATCAAAAGTAGTACTAAGAGCTAATGTGGGCCATAAATACCAACTTGTATCTGTAATATTTTCATAGGGCCATTATAACTGAAATATAAATGGAGTTTTTATTTTAAACATTTAATATTAATCAAATGGTTATGAAAGTACATAACAAACATCTGTGACATACTCATGGCCTAAATAATAAAAATTAAATGGGTGATGAATTCTTGTGAAAATTTAATTTGCAAAAGAAAGAACATTGCATTAATAAGACATAATTATATCATCAAATATTTACCATTATTTGCTGGAATCCATTTTATTTTTATTTTACACAATAAAACAGTGGCTACGTAAAGCAGTAGGCTGGGAACCATCCGAACACTTTTTGTCCCCCCCGGCTGAGCAGGAAATATGCTTTTAACTCAGGTTTTGCTGCTTTGTTTTACTGCTTTCCTCTAACAGCTCCAAATGCTGCATTTAGAATCCTGACATGTCTTTTTTGTTACTCAGTCCACACCAGTAAATTATTTCAACCCACATCTCTATAGAGAATAAATAAAGTGGTTCCAAATTCCTTTGCAGACCTGGGTCAGTGGGTGAACATTGGCTGTCTGCTGGGCACTGTCACTTTTTCAAGGAACACTGGTGTTTCCCACCACAGAAGCCGTAGGAAGACAAAATCAAGCTGAGATTGCCAAGCTGATGTCCCCTTCCAGCCACCAGCCAGACTGAGGCTGCTGTCAGGGGTGCATTTAGCAGAAGGTGACACCAACTGATGGGCATACCCCTGCACTCTGTGTTTTATTCCTAGTCATGTGCTATGGTGTATTTCCTGCCTGCAGGTCTGCTGGCTGAAAGGATTAGGATCTTTCCTAAGATGCTCCTGCAGAAGTGTAGGATCCTGATGGGATTTCCATGCAAACAAGGCGTGCCCTGAGCATCTGGGCAGGGTCAGTGAGGAAAGGACAGCCTGGGTTGGAGCATCATCCTTTTCAACCAAATCTCTTCCAGGATGTTTGTTTTTCTATCTGCTTTTGCAAGGCACAGTTGCTACCGTGCAGTTTTGTGTTGCGCTTGTTTTAGACAGCCTTTGCTCAGCTCAGCCAATGCTGAGAGACTCAGAGGGTTCTTTGGGGTTTTTTAGGTTAATTTGGAAACTTCACTGATTATACACCTGCCAGCATAATTTACACCTCTGAGGATTGGGTTGATTAGAGAATCAGTGTGAATGATTTATTTTATTCATTGAAGGCAGGGCCATGAGTGTGCTGCAACCTGCGACTGAACTGTTCTTTCCTTTAATTGTTCAGCTGGGTCCCTGGCAAGCATGAGCTGAAGCTGCAAAAACTCGCTCAGTAAACATTCCTGGTAGTCCGACCTTCAGCAGTCCTGCCGAGCCAAACCAATCCCCTCTTGTCTTCTAGCTACAGGCTTGTGGTTCAACACCCCCGTGCACGCACACTGCACATGGGAGCAGCTTTTTGCCTGTGGATGGAGGCAAGAGGTCCTAATGCCTGCTGCTGGTAGCAACAAGAGGCTGAGCATGGGACAATGTGCATTACCCCCTGTTTTCAGGGCACTGCTGTTACCCAGGTGGCAAGCCCATGTCTTTTCTGTCTCTTGGGCAAGAGTGCTCACTGCCCTGGTACCTAGAGAGGTTGAAGGGAAGGCAGAGCAGCAAGCAAGTAGACAGTGGCTGGATAGTGCTGCTATTATTTATATTGTTAATAAGGAGCATAATGGAATAGAAAGTACACTTTAAAATCTGTGACTTCCTCCAGATGGGGAAGCACAATTTGCAAGCATTTTGTAGGGCTGGAAGTCAAAGTGGTCTTGGGAAATGGGAGAAATGGTCTGAGATCAATAAACTGAAATTCAATACAGAGAAGTGCTCAGCACACACTTAGAAGGTGGGCTCAAACATAGAATGATGCTGTGGAGAAGTGCCAGGCTGGCAGCTGCAGAACAGGGTGGGTCTGGGCGAGTGGCAAGGCAGAAGACAGAGGTCTGGAATGGGGAAGGGGCCAGAGGTCGTGCCAGATGTGGATTTGGGGAAATCACCATTTCTCCCTCATCAGGACTGAGCCGGGCAGAAAACAGCACCCTGCTGGTCCAGGGATGATGCAGGCGAGCATGGAACAGAGAGGGGCATGGTGGTAGCCTGGGAGACCTGGCTTACAGGGAGAGATTGAAAGAACTGGTTTGTTCGGATGGATAACATGCTACCAGGTGTGGTAGCATGTCAAACATCTAGGGACTGCCATGGGACCAACTAGTCTTCAGGTAGGCAGAGAAGCTGAGCTCTTTCTCAGTCAGAGTGAGCTGGGTTACAGCTGGAGAAAAACATGCTGTAACTAGCAAGTGAGGTGAGCCCTGGCTGAGGGCTGTTCCTGTCACCAAAGACATTTTCAAAAGGTTAAACACATATCAGTCGGGGATATCAGCTAGAAAGAGAGGGAAGGGGAGGGGAAGAGGAGCTGGATGGTCTCTTGAGCCATACATGTCCACGACTGCAGTGATTCAGATTGGGGCAGTGCCCAAAATGTGTCTGGTGAATTCCACACGTGCCCAGAGTGACTCCTAATGTTGCCCTTAAATGGAACTTGATTTTAGCAGAGAGGTCATACCTCCTATAAAATGTGATATTTAGGGTATCAACAGCATTTGTATCCCCAAAACCGCAGGCTAGATTTTTAATATTTGAAATTATTTTCTCAACCCTACATCAGGCCTGGCTGAGTTTTACACTCAGATCAAAGTTTCTCTACTGGCATAACTACAATGCTGGCAGTGCCAAAGCTAACATATAAGACAAATTATATGATAAGTCACATGAAATGTTGTTTCATCTATATCCAACACTAATACTGTAAGATATAGAATAGTAACCTCCTTCCTCAAAAATAAAATGAGAAGTGCCAAAAAAAGAGGTGCCAGGAAGAAAGCAGAAGCAATTCAGCGTTGTGCTGGGCATTGGCTTAGCTAGGAAATGGGGGTAAGGTTAAGCTGAGTGAAGCTGATGTGCAGAATAGTTCAAGTTAGCCAGTGATATAATTAAAAAAGGCTGCTGTTTCAGGCATAGTCTGGTTAATCATCATGAGGATTAGGTACAATAGACTCAGGGATGTCTGCATTTAGACCAGAAAAGAAAATGTTTTCAGGTGTTGTAATTTCAGGTTCAGCTAAATTCACTCACCTTTCCTACCCTTCTTTGTAGATATGCCCTGTGGGACCCTCCGCAGCCTGAGCGGTGCTGTGTTGGATAACCTTCATCTTCTCCCCCTGAAGATGGATCAGAAGTAGCATACATACATCAGTACATTTCAGTATTTATTATATATTTAAAGAGTCAGATCTTCTGGTAGGAAGGATGGCTCAAACAGAGAGAAGAGTGCACATCGTAATTACATGGTGAAAAAAACCGAACCAAAAAGAAAATCAGGTTTTGCTACCAGTTGTCCTTGCTTGTAAGCCCCCTCTGCCTGCCGCTAGGTGGTAACTCCCTGGCTTGCTCCTGTTTCTTGTCATCCACCATGGCCCCTGTGCTATTTCTTGCTCTGTTTCCCCAGTTGGCTGGGTTGTGCACCAGTGCCTTTTATGGCAGGGCAGGCGAGGCCAGGGCTTCAGCTGTGCCCCCAGCCTCTCGCTGCTGCCCCCAGCCCGCCCATGCTCCCGGGACAGGCGGTGGGGCGCAGGGAGGGTATATTTAGCTCACCAAGGAGGAGGGTTACAGCATGACATCAGCCTGGCTGGCTCCTTGCAGCCAGGCCACGCTCCACCGCCTGCCCTACACCCTTGGCATCAGTGCCTGGTGCTGCCCCAGTCACCCGCTCCTGCTTCGGCCTGCTGACGCAGGATCCGGCCAAACTGCGAAAACAGCTGGCTGAGTGCCCACGTGCTCCGCTGTGCACAGGGCAAAAGCCAGGGCAAGCCCTGTCACTCACCTGCCGCTGTTTTGGCAGCACTGGTGGGTATCAGCACGGTTGGAAATTTCAGTCCCTGCCTATCTCCAGTGACAGGCCCCGGTGCCCCCGACACGCTCCGGCTGAGCGCGGCATTTATCGATAGTTATTCCAGGGCTGGAGCGGGCTCAGAGTTCTGCAGTCACAAGGAACACACATTCCTCTGGGTTTATCCTTCCGACTTCACTGCAAGCAGCAGGACGGGAATAATGATTCCAGCCTCTCTGGTGTGGCGAGCTCTGGGCACGCACCTCTTGGTGCAAGGCAGATGAGCCCCAGCTTGTTTCAACTCCCCAGGCTGGAGATTTTCCCCTCTGTTTGGCAGCCAGGAGCAATGTCTGACTGCCAGAATTTTTTCCCTGCCTGGAATCAGGGTTTCAGCAGATGTTGTGAGTATCTACTGGTCCTTAACTGCAAAAGGGGTCTGGCCTTTCCAAAGGAGCTGAACACAGGCAGTGAAACATACACTTTGTATTTTTGAGATTAATGAGGCTTCATTCACATGTGACACAGATGGCTGGATTTTTGGCAGTGCTGAGCACCTATGACTACTACCACATTCACTCAGAACATGTTGGCATGCAGAGCTCTGGAAAATTAGGCCATGTTTCTCCAGTGCAAAAGGCTTGTTGATGTGTGGGATATCAAATGTGTAAAATTATTTTCCTTCTGCTTCTTAATAACAATAAAAGGATGAGTCATAATTACTTTCTGGGAATGTTAAAATTCTAGACATGATGCATNGAAAGTTCTTTGCTGGGGGGTTCTGCTTGTTTTCTTTTTTCCCAATTTGTTTTTTTTTTTTTTTTTTTTTTTTTTCCCATTTTCTTTCTTCTGCTTTTTTTCCCTTGCTAAGTGCCTAGGGAAGTTTCCACATTTTGGCTGTGTTCATTGTTCAGGCTCTCCCCACCCAGGCTTGTCACTCCAGCATGGCTTGAAGGGAAAGGGAGGGAGGCAGCAGAGCTGTGCTAGAAAAGCTGCACCATGGATTACTGCTGAAATGAAATGTAGCCGTAAGGGAAAAAAAGCAGAGAACATGGAAATTCTGCTTAATCACCTATTTTCTGCAGTTGTTTTGCATTCTTCACCTGTCAATCCTTGCTGGAGTCGGACGTTTTTCTCCTGATGATGAGAACCTGACAGACGGATGGTAATGAATGTGTAACTGAAAACCTGGCCTTTTGCATCTGCATTATTTATTCACCTAAAGCAAGAACTGCTCTATATTTAGTCTATGATGTCAGCGCCTTGTTTGCATCCTTAGAAATTGGCAGGGAGCCACATCTCACATGACATATGAAATCACTGATAAATGCTTCTTTTCACTGAAAGAAAAACAGCTTAATAAATGCAGCTCTTTTCTGCTTTCATCTCTTCCCTCCCCACCACGCTCCCTTCCCCTTCTGGGATTTGTCTCTTCGTGGCAGAGCTCAGCAGCATCTGTGAAGTGGAAATGAGCAGGCAGTACTGCAGATCAAAATGAGGCCATGGGTAAGCTTGGGAAGTTGCTGCCCTCCCAAGCCCCCCTCTGCTCCCCCCTTCCAAGTCCTGGGGCTCTGCCAAAGAACTAGCTAAGCTGGGCGGAAAGGAAAAAAGGGAGAGAGGGAGAGCCTCCTCCTCCACCCAGCACAGGCTTTGTGGGGATGCTGGTATTCCTGGTATGTAATGAGTTTCAGTTGGGTTTTAGCAGGCAGGGAGCAGGGGACAGGTCGGGGTCCCACATGTATGGCTTGGTGCAGAAATGGCACTGTGACCAATGCCAGCAGCTTTCTGCCTTGAACACGTCTTTGGTGCAAGTGTCTGCCAACAAGATCTCACATTTGTGCTTTCATAGGGGAAACGCAGCCAGGGCACTTTCCTGGCATTGCTGCGAAGCCAAAGGCTGGGAAAAAAATAGCAAGTTTTATGTATAAAAATATAGGTTTGAGTGCCATAACTTCATCTGCCATTACCTGGCAGGGCTCCACTGAATTTCCATGCACCAGTTCAGGGCATTTCAGGGTCTGATTCTTAATTGAAACATGGTGCAAATCAGGAGGGTAAAGAAGACCAATGCAGCTCCTAGTTCACAGGGTCATGCCCATCCCCACACATTGGGGCTAGTTTTCCAAAGCTGGCAGGTGGTGTTGTTCCACAGCCTATCTTAGCTTTCCATAGCAGCAGTGATAAGACCTGTAGAGAGCTGCAAATGTAGCATCAACAGATCCCAAGGTTACCATTTGGGGCCTGAGTGGGAGGCTGCCTCAGATAAAGAGCGCAGCTTACCATGGGGCCAGTGTCCTCAGCAGTACCAAGTGATACATGAGAAATAAATTTAAAATAGGCAGCTGACCCACAGAAACAATCAGACTGTTTAGTTTGGAAAGGATTTCTTGCAGTGAACAAAAGCAGTTAGTGTGAAGGCAAAGATCTACTCTCCCCAGCATTTCCCTGCCGGGGTTTAACATCGCTGCTGCCAATGCAGACCCAGGAAGGAGCAGGAGGGAAGATTACTTTGCTGCAGAGCTGCTATGCTGCAGATGAATGACTTTCCCTATTAAACAAGCCCATTCAAGCTTCTGCTCCACAGCCATTTACTTGATGGGTTTGAACAATAATGAACCGGGATTAAAAAAACCTGCCCCTGAGAAATTCAGGCTGCTTCAGCAAATGGGATCAAATAAAGTTGGTAGTATCATGTGGCCTGTTAATATTCAGAAATGACATCAATGTATCCAGGGCTTATTCAAACCAGCATTTTGCTTTGGTTTGTTGAATAGGGCGACCTGCGGGTTAAGCGTCAGAGAGACGTTTGGGAGGAATTTAACAGAGAAAGGTGGGGACAGAGCAGAAAAGGAAATTCTTTCAAGAACTTCAGCATAAAGTGTCCTCCATAAAGGAATATGTGAGACAAGGTTTTAGATGAGACAGTTGTCCTCCCAGGAAAAACATCATGAAGTTGTTACACAGAAACTCGTTAAAAAAAAAAAAAAAAAAAAAAAACCACCACAAAAAAAACCTCAGCCAATGCCACAAGATGATATCTCAGTAGACCCAGATGTTCCATGTTCTGGGAAAAAGGAGGGAAGATTGCTCTCAGAAATTTACCCTGTGTTGGCAGAATACTGAAGGAAACTTGGAGTGAGTTTGTAAAATATAAAAAGATGCTGCTCCTTGGAGTAATGTAGGCAGCATCTATAAATAGCTAGCTGTCATTTCAAAAGGCTGAATGAAGCCTGATGGCCCATACTGGGCGGGAACCTGTACAATGGCTGCCACGGGTCTGGGAATTAGTAAATCTGCATTTATTCTGGATCATGTAATGCATTTTTGGTGTGATATTGGGAGATCCCGATAGCTCTCTGCCTCCATTCCTCTCAGTAACACTGGAAAATCACCTCCTCCTTTCCCCCAAGGTCATGATCCTCACATGTTAAAAACTGAGGGCTTGGGTGGTCGCTTGCTGTACCTCCACCAGCTTGCTCAGTGTTAGATACTTTGCTCCCTGTTTGGGCTTCAGCCACAGCCATGTGTCTAGTTGAGGACAGCTGCCTATACTTGGACCAAATCTTGCAGAATTTCCACTCACCATTAATACTCTGGAAAGCTGCAAGGAACTCATCTCAATGGTGCCTGGACAAAATTTTTTGTAGCAGTGTTACAGCTGAGAGACCGTGGCAGAAATGTGGGGAAGGGAAGAGGAGCCCCACTGATGAGATGAAGCTCCTGAGCCTCCCAACAAGATGCTGAAAGGACATGGGTAGCTGAGGACTTGTGTCACTTGCTGTCACCTTTGGCACTAGCAGCCGTCTCCCAGGGAGTCACAGTCAGCGCAGTCCTAACTGCAGGTAAGGCTGGTTGCAAGGGGAAGCCCCAGGTGAGAATAGTGAAGCAGCTTTTTTAACACATTACCCCCAAAATGCCCACTGTGATCAGACCTCACTTCCTTTGAGTGGAGAGTGGCAAGTGTGGCTGAGACAGAGAGCTGGGGGACAAGAGCAATGGCTGTGTCATCTCCCTGTTTGTTCCTGGTCATCTTAAAAGTAATTTGTGCAAGGGAAGGGACAAGAACTGCCTGGGACACAGCAGGCATGAAGAGCTTTAACCTGCACCTGGAGGTATGGGAGGGTCTTGGGGGGGGTCTGGACCTGATCTAGTGTAGCTTGCACTGTCAAATTTCCTACCACCGGCTGTAGGCCAACATCACAGTTATGTGACATTCAGATACAGCACTCAAACACCTAAGCCTGTTTTACATCACACCTTTCATTATTTTGGGAGGTGTTTCCACAGAGGTTTTCATTTCAGCGTATTAGTCCCGTTTCACCGCAACTGATGTTCTGAATGTGACTTCAGCATCATTTAGCAGCCAAGAAAATGAAGTGAAAGAAGGCTGAATTGACAGCAAGCTGGGATAGCAGAGACACTGTCATGTGGCCCTATGCAGATGAAAGGCCACTGAGGAAGGGACTAAATCAGCAAAGCTGTGATTACCTTTTTCCCCCTCCGGTGAAAGCTGGGAGATAACTCGCAAAGCTTTGCTCATGAGCAGAGGTGACAGAGAGGGTGTCCAGCGGATACAGCCTTAGTATCTTTTCAGCAGTTCCCTGGAGCATGAAACTGCTCTTTTCAGGCTGAAGCCGTCAGGAAGGGCATCTTATGCTTGCCATTTTTGATGAGAGGATTTAAGGGCTATCCAGCAGAGGACCTAACTCTAAACCCACAAGCAATCAATTTGTTTTGATGCTCTGAAATTGCTGTGCAAAACCAAGAAAGATGGATAAAACGATAGGACATGAGCAACTGAGCTGGGTGGTTAAGCCAGATATACTGAGTCTCTCTCTGTGATGTAACCTTTCTGGTACATACCTTTCTCTTTGGCCCACAGCAGTTGCATTTCAAGGCCTGCTAATATGGATCAGTGATAGAGGGTCAAAAGCACTTTTCACATATTTTCACACATTTTTTTTT